>JANTPZ010117037.1:0-10649 GCA_025593235.1 Vachellia pachyceras
TTCCTTTTGCACTTCACTAGAACATTCTCTTTTCCTTTCATGCTTCTTAACTTATATTTCTCATGCCACATTTCTTTTGCTATACAACTTGACTTCTCTGGCATTTATTCATTCAGTGTTTGTTCTTTGCCCACTTGCTATATCTTAGGATTCAACAATCCTTACTACTTCTTTTCTGATCATTACCATGATGTTGCAGAGAGAGGACTTGCATTCTGTTCATATTACTGATTTATCTAGTACCCAACTATTCAAGGGTCAACTGTTTGACTTTTTGACTTTGACTTTGACTTTGTCAAATGCCCTTACTCTTTCTCTTAATGACCAAAATACCCTTTCACAGTCTAACTTTTTATAAATTCCCATTTTACCCATGACCTTTTGGCCCTTTATCTTTTGGTTTCTGATTCCTAGTACAACTTCCCAGAAGGTCACCCATCCTAAAATTTCTCCAGGGTGATCACGCTTAACTTTAAAGTTCTTACCGACTTCCATCCACCGGGCCAAATCTAATTCTGCAACTTTCGGCCCAACAGCGTCAACTTTTTCCATACTTTCTATTCGTGGTCTCTAACTTGACTTTGGACTACTGGTTTGGCCATTTTTATCAAATGACCACACTGCCCTTGGTCATTATACTTAATGACATTTATGTCCTTGGCTTATATTCTTAGAAATCTCAAAGCCTTAGGATTAATCTGATCAGCATCGCCCGGAAATGAAATAATTCATTCACCTAGTCTGTAGCAACATCCTACCCACCAGCCACCTGGCAAACCTCACGAAGAGATAGGCCCTCTGCATTTACATGTTAATGCAGGGGATCTATTTCGACATTTCCACCCTGATCTATTCCAGCCTCCATGATGCCGCCTTGACTTCTAAGACAATGAATACCATCGTTTTCCCTCATCTCATCTCTGACATGTTCATTGAGTTGGAGATTCCCTGTATCCTCAAGATCATCCATTTGCCCCCGTCCCTATGTTCATTTATGAGAGGATATGTGGAGTTCTTGCTCCCCAGCCTGAACCTGTTATAGATATAGATGATTTGCTAGCTGAGGAGCAGGAAGTGCCAGCATCTTAGGATCCAACAGTTCATCCAGCACCAGCAGCCCCCACCACACTTGAGACCTTGACTGCTGAGTTTCGCCAGCTCAGAGCTTCATTTGAGAGAGAGCGGAGGTACCATAGGAGGATAGACGCCTTGATTGCATAGAGCCTACATTTTGAGTTGCCTCCAGAGGAGGATGATGTTAGTTGTGCAGGACCCTCAGAGCCATACCGTCTGAAGAGGGCGAAGTAGAGGAGGAAACTGGAGAGGAGGAGGCTGCTGCCTATGTGGATTCGGAGAGAGACTCAGCGATGTAGGGGGACGATTAGCTTTTTGCATGTTTTTTTCTTTTTGTTTGAACTTTGATACAGTTGTATTCTTTGAGCATGGATTTTGTTATGAACTTTGTGGTTTCAGCTGTATATATGCATGTTTTCCTATGCTGTTTTCCGGATTTTGTTACATGAGTGCATGAATGTTCGATATTACTTACGAATGCCGAGCGCCTTGATTGTTAAATCTTTCCTTCCAATAATTGAGGACAATGTTTGATTTAAGTGTGGGGGGAGATTTAGACTTTAGAGTTTTTTTAAAGCAACATTTTAACATGCAACTAAAATTTTTGAAGGATAATGTTGGGCTACTTTTGTCTAAAAACTTGGGAAATTTTCAAGTTTCTTTCAAATTTTTCGAACAAATATTGAATTTACAGAGGAACTGAACTGCAATTTTGCTATCTAACCATTTTCACTGCGACTAACTCTGTTGTTCGCTACGGCAAAAGTCTTTAAATAAGGCAGTTCAGCCTCTCGGGTGATGTTCATCACGACCATCTTGTGGTTGCGCCGTGGCAAAAATCACTTGCACACAGAACCACCTCTCAGGTGTGGTACATCATGACCAACTCCCTGGTTAGCCGCGGCAAACATCCAGTGCAAGAAAAACATATATATAATTAGGTTTTGGATTTCAAAATAAAATTTACTCTCATTCTTACTGCCTTTAACATTCCTTAGCAATGCTTATGAAACTATGATTTTCATAGCCAATGCACTTGGAGGTTGATGAATGAGTTTAAGGATCAAAGTTTTTGGTTAATCACGCTTTTTGAGTTATTAGCAAGTGATAAGCGTAGATAAGTTTTAAATTGACTCTTTGCATTTTTTATCCTTGAGATTTTTAATTGAGAATTAGCCTTGTTGTGAGGATAATTGGGCCTAATTTCTTTGATTAGAGTGGGTCTGTCTTATTTCGTAATCTCTCTATAACTGGTCTTGATTCTTAATCAAGGCTTTATGATTCAATGTTTGTGAAAAGGATAGAGGCCTTCATTTCAAAACTTTCATTTAGCCCAAACACAAACCCTTCATTATTTCATCCCTTGCTACCCTTTTGAGCCATTCAATCTTGAAAACTAGCATTTTAAAATCTATCCTTATATGTGCAAGCATATGTTGATGAAATTATATATGTGAGCAGTTGTTGTCTTCTATAAAAAAGAGAAAAAAAAGAAAATAAATAAATAAAGAGAAGAGAAATGTAAAGTCTGAAAAATGAATTTCTCTAAAAGTCTTGTAAAGCATTGACTTGATTGTACTTTTTAGTCCTATGTATTCAAGAACTCCATTTCATTTCATTATTCCATTTTATTATCTTTAGACCCCATCATCCACCTTAAACCCTAAAGCCCTCTTGATTCACATTGTATTGATCATGTGGTAGAGAGGTAGAATAATTACAAGCCTATGGTAGAGATTCGAATAAGCAGACCATGAGTGAAAATTGTGCTTGCCTAGTGAGCTGAGAGAGACACTTCTATCTTTTGAGATGAGGTTTGTTTTATTCGGTCTCTTGAATTGAATTCTCTTAGAGTTTGATTTACAATTGTCTCTGCCATTATTATTGCTAATTCCTTAACGAGCGTTTTTACCAAGTTCTGTAGTCCTGGACTCATGAGATATTTCTTGAATGTATTAATCATTTTTTATAAGTTTTGAAAAGTTTTGTTTAGGAGTACAAAGGTTCAAGTGTGGGGTAATTTGATTGAGCTTTATTTGTATTAGTTTTCTACTTGAATTTCCAGAGTCTTAGAGCCAATTTTAGCCCATACATGATCCTTCTATGATTAATTTGAGATTAGGAGTTGTTGATTTGGATTAGTACGATATTGAGTACATAGGCCATGAATAATGATGTTATTGAGCTTAAATTCCATCATGAGCAAATAATAGTACAAAGTTGGGCTATTTCATTGCAGGAACTCTATGCAAAAGGGCAAGGGAAGCAGCTTTGGAGAAGTTTTTCGTGGCGTAATTCATATTCGCTACAGCAAGCAGGCAATGAACTCTCAGGAGAGGTTCACCACGGCAAAACCTAAAGTTAGCTATGGTGAATGTCATGTATCAGTACCAGATTTTTACTCCAGACGGAAATTAACCGGACCCAGATTTATAGATCTGACCCAAAACAGTTTAAACACACCAATTAGTGTATTTTCGAAAAGGGAGAAGCTGGGAGCTGAAGGAAGGAGGTAGAAGCACACACGCACACACACATTTTCTCTCCTCTCTACTCACATAAACACTACCTACTTCGTTTTCACTACCATCCATCCATCTATCATGCCTCAACCATCCACGAGGAGTTTGATTCCATCTTCCATGAGTAGCTGAGCATCTCCATCCTCTTGAAGATGAAGTGAGCTGGAGTTCAAAGTGCCGAAAGAGGAGTATTTACTTTCAATCTGTATTTACATTATGGATTACTTGGATTCCGAGTTGGACGTTGTAATTCATGTGTAAATGCTTGGTCTCGATTGATCGAAACTTGGATTATTGTGTATTATGTTGTTTTGTGATTGACAATGTAAAATGGAGTTCATTTTGCTTATTCAATGAAATCTTGTTGTTCTCTTCTATCATCCTAGTTGTGCTTGGTTTTAGAGTCAACAATGTATGGAGTTGATTTTATCACTTTACGATTTCCGTACACACACTAAGTGGTCTTAAGGGATTTCATGAAATGGAGTTCATTTCATGAGGTTTTGACCCAGCGAGTTGTTGGGGTTTTTAATTACAAAACTTAGTGCAAAAGTTGATACTTTCCCTAATCTTTTACGAACCTTGACGGCAAAATTCATTTTCAAGAGGAACACAATATTACACTCCCTTTTCAAATCCAAATCTGTCTTTACTTTTCTTTAGCTCAAAAAATACCAAAAACAAGTTTTATTTTGTAATTACCTTAGGTATATAGCATAACTTAACTTGAGAACTGACTGCATTTTCATCACAAGCATAATCACAAGCTAAGGACTATTGGTACACATTACTAGCTTCCGGAGAGAATGACCCAGGGGCTGTCACTATACAATCCTTGGAAATCACGATTAATATTCCTGATCCATTTTCAAGGCTAACTAGTGACCTAAGTTTATAATTTGTGGCTTAGTCGGATCACCATCATTTTCCCACATCTCATTTCCGACATGTTCACTGAGCTAGAGATCCCAGAACACCCTGAGGATCATCCATTTTCTTCTGTCCCTATTTTTATTTATGAGAGGATCTGTCGAGTTCCCACTCCCCAGCCTGAGCCTTTTATCAATATAGACGATCTGCTAGTTGAGGAGCAGGAGGCTCCAGTACCGCAGGAACTAGCCGTTCATCCAGCACCACCAACCCCCGTTACACTTGAGAGTCTTTATGCTGATTTCTAGCAGTTCAAAGTCTCGATGCTTCAGCAGTTTGAGAGGGAGCGGAGGTATCGCCGGAGGATGGACGCATTAATTGTGTAGAGCTTGCATTTTGAGCTCCTTTAAAGGAGGATGACATTAGCAGTGCAGGACCTTCAGAAGCCAGACCATCTGGAGAGGGCAGAGCAGTGGAAGGGATTGAGGAGGAAGAGGTTGCTGCTGAGGTAGATTCGGAGGGAGATTCGGTGATGCAGGGGCATGACTAGCTGTTTTGCTTGTTTTTTCTTTTTATTTTGAACTTTGATACAGTTGTAGTTTGAATCTGGATTTTGTTGTGAATTTTATTGATTCAGCTGTATATGTATATATAAATGTTTTTCTATGCTGTTTTCTGAATTTCGTTACATGCATGCATAAATGTTCGATATTGCTTGCAAATGCCGCACGCCTTGATTGTTAAATCTTTCCTTCCAATCATTGAGGACAAAGTTTGATTTAAGTATGGGGGAGATTTAAGATGTAGAGTGTTTTCAAGCAACATTTTAATTTTCAACATGCAACTGAAATTTTTGAAGGATAATGTTGGGCTATTTTTATCTGAAAACTTTAGAAAATTTCAAGTTTCTTTAAATTTTTTTGAAAAATATTGAATTTCCAAAGGAACTGAATTTCAATTTTTCTCTCTGACCGTTTTCACCGCAACCAAATATGTTGTTCGCTGCGGCGAAAGTCTAAATAAAGCAATTCAACTCTTGGGTGAGCTTCGCCGCGGTGAAAATCACTTGCACTCAGAACCACCTCTTGGGTGTGGTTTGCCGCGACCAACTTTGTGTTTAACCGCAGCAAAACTTCAGTGCTTCTACTAATATATATATATATATTGTTTTAGGTTTTGGATTTCAAAATAAAGATTTCCTCTCATCCTTACTACCTTTACCACTCCTAAGCAATGTTTATAAAATTATGATTTTAATAGCCAATGCATTGGGAGGTTGATCATGAGTCTAAGATCAAAGTTTTTGGTTAATCACATTTTTCGAGTTATTAGCAAATGATAAGCGTAGATCAGTTTTAAATTGACTCCTTGCATTTTTTGTTCTTGAGACTATTTAATTGAGACATTAACCTTGTCATGAGGATAATTAGACCTAATTTCATTTGATTAGAGTGGGTCTGTCTTAATCCATAATCTCTCTAGAACCTGTCTTGATTCTTAATCAAAGCTTTATGATCCAATATTTTTTGAAAAGGATATAGGCCTTCATTTCAAAACCTTTCATGTAGCCCAAACACCAATCCTTCATTATCTCATCATTTGCTACCCATTTGAGCCATTCACTCTTGAAAACCAGCATTTGAAAAAACTATCCTTATATATGCAAACATATGCTAATGAAATTGTGGATTTGCAATGTTATTCTCTTCAAAAAAAAAAAGAGAAAATGAAAAAAGAAGAAAAAAAAGAGAGAAAGAAGAAAGGAAAAGAAATAAAGAGAAAAGAAATGTAATGTTTAAAAAATGAATTTCTCTAAAAGTCTTGCAAAGTATTGACATGATTATACTCCTTCGGTGCTGTGTATTCAAGAATTCCATTTCATTCATTTCATTATCTTTAGACCCCATCATCCACCTTAAACCCTAAAGTCCTCTTGATTCACATTGTACTGATCTTGTGGTAGAGAGGTAGAATAATTACAAGCCTATGGTAGAGATTCGAACAGGCAAACTATGAGTGAAAATTGTCCTTGCATAGTGAGTTGAGAGAGAAACACTTATATCTTTGAGAGGAGGTTTTTTTTATTTGGTCTCTTGAATTGAATTCTCTTAGAGTTTGATTTACAATTGTCTCTGCTATTACCATTCCTAATTCCTTGACGAATTTTTTACCAAATTCTGTAGTCATGGATTCATGATTAAACTTTCTAAGTGTATTGACCATTTTTAATTTTTCGAAAAGCTTTGTCCAGGAGTACAAAGGATTAAGTGTGGGGGAATTTGATTGAGCTTTATTGGTATTAGTTTTCTACTTGAATTTCCAGAGTCTTAGAGTCAATTTTAGCCCATACGTGACCCTTTTGTTTTAGAGTCAATTTTAGCCCATACGTGACCCTTTTGTGCTTAATTTGAGATTAGGAGTTATTGATTTGGATAAGTGTGGTTTTGGGAACATATGCCATGAATAATGATTTATTGTGCTTAATTTCCATCATGAGAAAAATGATACAACCAATATTTGGTTTTTTATTTCAGGACCTCTGTACAAAAAGCAAGAGAAGCAGCTTTGGAGCATTTAATCGCAGTGCAATTGAAAGTTTGCACGGCCAAAGTTCAATCAGCAGGAATGAACTCTCATGAGAGGTTCACCGTGGCAAATGTCACGCAATACAAATTTTTACTCCAGATGGAAAATAACCCGACCCAGCTTTAGAGACCAACCCAGAACGGCTGTGTTATGCCATTTTTAGGGTATTTTCGTGGAGGGTGTGAAGGGAGGAGGCAGAAAAGAGAAAGAGAGGCAGACACACATTTCATCTCACACACACACAACCCTACTCCTCAATTTTCATCACCATCTATCCATTGATCATGCCTCAATCATCCACACGAAGCTCGATTCCATCATCCATGAGGAGCTGAGCATTTCCATCCTCTTGAAGATGAAGTGAGCCGAAGGGGAGTATTTGCTTTCAATCTGTATTTACATTATAGATTACTTGGATTCCGAGTTGGACTTTGTAATTTGTGTGTAAATGCTTGGTCTCAGTTGAGCCAAACTTGGATTATTGTGTATTGAGTTGTTTTGTGATTAACAAAATAGAATGGAGTTCATTTTGGTTATTCAGTGAAATCTTGTTGTTCTCTTCTATCATCCTAGTTGTGCTTGGTTTTAGAGTCAACAATGTATGGAGTTGATTTTGTTACTTTGTGATTTCCGTACACACACTAAGTGTTCTTAAAGGATTTCATGAAATGAGTTCATTTCATGAGATTTCTGACCTGGCGAGTTGTTGGGGTTTTTAATTACGAAACTTAGTGCGAAAGTCGATGTTTTTCCCTAATCCTTTGCAAACTATGATGGCATTATTTGTTTTCAAGAGGAATCCATATCACATACACTTTTCATATTCAAATATGCTTTAATCTCTCTTTCACTCAGAAAATACCAAAAACAAGTTTTATTATGTAATCAGTTTAGGTACATAGCATAGTTTGATTTGAAAACCAATTGCATTTATATCGCAAGCATACTCACAAGCTAAAGATTAGTGATACGCAATAGTAGCTTCTAAAGAGAATGACCCTGGGGTTGTCGCTGTACAATCCTTGGAAATCACAATTAATATTCTTGATCCATTTTCAAGGCTAACCAACGATCTAAGTTTACAATTTATGGCTTAGTCGGACCATGCTCTGAGGACTAGACGTAGGCCAGGAGGACCGAACCAGGATAAGGTGGACGTGTCTTTCTTCTCTCTATTTTCACCAGTGACTTTGTTTCATTTCTACGATTAATTTTTTAATTTCAAAAAGTGACCAATTCACCCCCTTGTTGGTCAAATCCTACACTAACAATTTTGGAAAATCTCAATAGCAAAACTAACTAACAAAATTGTGAATGTGCATAACATGCTTTCAAAATGTGTGTATGATCAAGCTACATGTGATATGTTCAAACTACATCTTGTCATGCATATGGCCATAGCAAGTAAAGTCACAAATCATACACATAACATCAAGTTTAATCATCATAAAAGAATGCACCATTCACAAAGCAAGTTCACAAAAGTATTAGTTCAACATTAGTAGTTTTGCTACCTTGTCCTCTTAGCTTTCCCTACACTTGGAAGCTTTCTTGTCCAGCTTTCCCAATGAGCTTTTTGGTATCTTAACTTCCTAAATATCATATAGTAACATTCTCATCATTTTTAAGTCAACAAGACAAGAGAACCATAAATACGCAATATACCCTCTCTTGCATTTTCAAGAACCTTAGAACTTTAAAACTTGTTCTTATGATTTACAATGCTTCCAAAATCCTTTTCTCACTTTCACCCTACACAACTTTTCATTTTAAAGCTATTGGAGGCATAAAAATCATCAAAATCACACTCCTCCTATGCCTTCCATAATTGGTGAAAATCTGGAAAAATAAGGAGAAAGTGATTTTTTCAAACTTTTCGCATGTATACTTGCTTATTGTTGATTCCAAACCTCATTCCATGTATTATCTAGCTCAAATAATACTCCTTCTCATCAAAACAGAATTTGGACAGTGTCTCCCCATAAATTTGAGCTTCCACAAATTTACACAACAACCAAACCAAACCAATATATACATCAAATTACTCCTTAACACATAAGGAGTATGTTGCAACCATTTATTTTCTATAAATCCCTTTCTTTCTCACTTTCACTCTCAAGAACCCTAGCTTTCAATCTTCCAAAAGAGAGGATTAATCAAGAAACTAAACTGATAGAATTGTAGAGGAGGTTGCAAAGCTTAAGAAAATGTGTAGTTTAGTTGCTTGGATCCCTTACCATGTGTATGTAAGTTCTTCTTCTTCATTGTTCTATGCCAAAATGTCATCAAGTTTGGCTCTTGGGAGGGAGAAGAAAGACGGCAAGAATGATGAAGAAGGAAGGGAAAAATGACTCAATAAAATTCCATGCAAAAAGAATGGATGGTTGTGATTTAGTCTTAATTTGCAAGCTTGATCCAAAGGCCATAATTTAACCACCTCTCCCACATGTGCTTTACAACTTTCACTAGTTAAGGTAACTTAACTCCGGTAACTTTTTCTCTACTTTTCTAAAGATATTTTCTTCCTCTTTTCATTTCCCAATATCCCCGACTCAGATGGCAAAATATTCATCCCCAAAATACCCCTGGAATTGCTCAAATTTCAACAGTGTTCCTTGCCCCTAATGAAATCTCGAAAAATGTACTACTGATAAGCAATTTGGTTTTAGGGCACTATAAATTTCTAGAATTTTCACTGATACTCTAGCCCTTTTCCTTCCTCAATTTTCTTCATAGAATGTTCATAATTAATTTTTAAAGGAAACTAGTATGTACTCCCCCGTGCGATACGCGGGGAGCATGTTATCACCCAAGAACATGGATCAATAGCTTTAAGTAAATAATAAATATTGTTTAAATTGCCCTTTTTAAGGATGAAACTCTTTTCCAACGGTGCAGTGCTTGCAAATAAAATAGATAAGAAGCATGCATGAAATAATCAATATTAAATATAAAATCAAGTATGTTTAACATGTTATGGATAATGCAATTTGTTCCTGAAGATTCCATGCTAAAAAAACATGCCCAAGACTATTCCAATACAAGATAATGCAATTTGTTCATATCTATATCACCCAAGAACATCAACTTGTACAATTGATATACAAGATATGAAGTGCAATTATCACTTCTTAAATATACATAGCATGATGTGCTAAAGCTGGCTTGCTATTATCACCTGTTTGGCCATAAGCAAACCAAGTTGCTTTCATGCGTTGAAAGATTATTGGAACTATGGGCTCTATCGTTTCACAATAAACCTGAGAAGATGAAAATGTTAACATAAATGGAATATGAATTATCCCTTTTTTACTCATATCCAACCTCTTCATTCAAGACATCATCAAAAATAAATGTTTTTCTAAATATTGAATCAAGTCAACCTGCAAAGAATTCAAATTTTTAAATCTTCAAATATAAAAGCATTAATTAGAATGAAATTATCATGCCAAAAACTTTTTATAACCACAAATTATAATGTTTAGCACAAACTATTGAAATCACTCCCGAGAAAGTCAAGTTCTTGTTTGCATCTTGCATTGCTTTCTCCTTCTCAATCTGACCATAAGCGTACTTGAAATTTTGGCTCTTAGTATG
>JANTPZ010117039.1:0-15289 GCA_025593235.1 Vachellia pachyceras
ATTACATTTAAGACTTAAAGACTATGGAGAGTACCGATTGGCCAAAAAAGACTAAGTAACAAATTTTTAACTAAGTTTAACGGCTTAAGAGCAAAAAATTCTTATTTATTGAAAGTATTGAAATTTTAAAATTTAAGTAATACATAAAATTATTTTTAAATTTGTCACCCTGATTTGTGTAATGTAGTTTCTTATTAATTATATTATATTTTATGATAGTTAGTATATATGATATATTATATAATAATACATGTTATAGATTTTGGTAAAAATAAATATTATGTTAGATTATATATTTACATAATTCATAAATAATTTAAACCTTAAATTCTACATAATACAATTACGTTAAGAGCAATTAAATTTTAAAACGCCAAATATATATATATATACACACACATGGGAAATATATTTTTTTAAAATTTATTTATAAATTAATTAGAAATTTACATGTTGATTTTTTTATTGAACTGATTATAAGTTTTTTAATGCTACAAAATACTTTAAAATTTTTTTAAATATAACAAAAATACTTTTAAAAATTGAACGCTATTATTATCACGTTAAACTGCTAACCTTATTTATTTAATTTTTAAATGTATATTAGTTAAATCAATGAGGGAAATGCTCACTTGGTAATGATTCTTTTAGATACGTCAATAGATTTAAGTTCAAGCCCTGAATATTTGAGTCAATTAAATATAATCAAAAAATATTTTTTGAAAAAGGGAAAAATTCTTTAACATATGAAATTCACAGACACGTGAATTTGAAAAAGGACCAAGTAAAGTAAAATATAAAGATTGTCTTCAAATTTATGAGAAATACAAAGCAATGACTATAACTAACATATTTATATAGCAACAACTGAATTGTATATTCTCTATGAAAATTGAACATATGATGATACACAGATATGGGATAATGTCCAGATTCCTCTTCAACCTCGAAGTGACATGCAAGTCTGTTGTCGTACACACCAGGCCCAATTTGATAAATGCCATCTTCAGTTGGTATTGGTGTTACTGTAAAAACTTCTGTTGCAATGTTTCGAACCAACCAAAAAATAGTTCCATCAACACTGACAGCTTCATACTGAGATAAAGCTTCAAGTAAACGATCTACTGCACCCCGTAAAGGCCCAAATTCTAGTTCCTTCCATGAATCTGTGCTTAATGAATATTTGCTTAGAAAATGTCACTATCTAATAATCATTAATGACATTACTGAACCCAAATCCAACTCTCCAAATATGGCGATAGTTACCATGTGCGTGGGGTACTTCTCTGACCTCTCTAATCGCTGGGTTCCACAGAAAAAATGATGTAGGAGTCGTGCTTCGAAACTCATAGACTTGGACACGAAGCAGGCCATTGCAGGAATCAAGGATATTCCATGTATGTTGTCTGAAGGAATCGATGGAGGGAATGCGCAGAACTTCTACGGTTTCCAACTGATGATTACGCAAACGTAAGGATGAAGTCATATGGTCACGAATGAATTCATGGATGAGGAGAAAAGGTTTCTTACTGTCAGAGTGGTTCAGGTGCTCGGTGATAAAGAATGGGGTCTTGAAGAGATTTTTCCATTGTTTACACACACATCGGAATCGAACTATGGATTTCACAGGAAGCCTCTTGAGAATGTCGGTGATCGTGTCGTCTGACAGAAAGGAACAGTCGTCTCCTCTCTCCATGTTCTCGCCGGAGGGAGTTAGGGATTAGGAATTCGCAATCTTGGGAAGAAGAGTCAAGATTGGAGTGAAGTAAGCAACTGCGTTCTGGAATCTTCGTTCTTGGAAATGAAAATGGAAATGAAGCGGAGAAGAATAGAACAGGAGAAAGATTATATGTTGTTTGGACTAACTGACTAACTACTTGACTTTATGGGTATGTCTGGAAATCCGGTGGTGGGTAGGAGAAATTTTACGGATTTCAAAAAGAATTTACAGAATTCAACAAGATTTTACTGTTTAGATGCTTTTTATAGTTTTTAATATGGTTTTATGAATTTTAAAATGATTTGTCTTAACTTGCATGTACCATTGGGAAGAAATTCTTCCCAAACATGCACTATATCTTAAAATCACTATATTGCCTCTCAACGCATTTCGTTTTTAAAGTTTAAAATAAAAATATTAAAAAATTGTAATTAAATTTAAAGATTCAAATGATTATCACATTTATACTGTGATTATAAATTCATTTTAAATTGTTTTTAAAATATAGTAATAAAATTTAATTTAACTGCTCTAAATAATTGCATTATATTGAAAAAAAAATTGATTAGTAGAAAAATGCTTATTTAAATCTCCCATTTTGGATGGGAGGATAATGTCTAAAAAATGACCGATCACATTTTAAAAATAAAAGTACAAATTCTTTATCATTTCTAAATGATCGTTTTATACCAAGCTTAAAACATTTCCTTTTTAAATAACCTTCAATGTGTGCCGTCTAAAAGAAAACCCCAACTTTAAAATCCTTAAGCGCGCGAGACACAATTTCTTCCTATTCTTCTTAGCTCCATTCTACCCTTTCGCTTGCTATCAGTCACCAGCGCGCGAGTGCTTCGTCGAGCTTCAACTGATGTTTTTGAGCATTTTGATGGTTCCAATGGTTTTAAAATGATGTTTTGTGTAAGGTAAAGCCAAGCGATAGATTTTAGAAGTTTAATGAACCATAAAAACCAAGACTTGAACTTTTAGGCCTCTTGAAAAACCTACAAAAAGTCCCATGCATTTTTACAAGTTTTATGGCAATTTGTTGGTTGTGTATTTACATGGATCTTATACCATGATTTTTAGGATTTTAAGACCCTTAAGAGCACATTTGGAAGGGATCCTAAAGAACTTTAGAGTTAAGTTAAAAAAAAGGGGAGAAGCTTTACAAAGGTAGCAAGACTATTAAACCAAACTTATGCTTTATGAACTTGGTTGTGAATGGTGCATGATTTTTGTGATGAATGAAGTGAATGATATGAGTATGAAATGTGATTTTGTTTGCTATGGCCATATGAATATAAAAATGTAGTTTGAACATATCACATGTCACATGCTCATATACTTGTTAAAAGGTTGTTACATTCATATTCACAATACTTTTGTTTAGCTAGTTTTGCTATTGGGATTTCAAAATCTCATTATTCCACAACTAACCATGTAGGTGCAAGCTCAAGCAAGGGTAAGAAAAAGGTTAATGATGCTTGAAGATGATGTTTTGCTTGCATGTTTTTGGTGTAAATGGTTAAGATGCATACTTTCTTGAAGTTATTGTCATGTTTGTAACCTAAACCTTTACTAAGGTATCATGTGGATGGGTGATGAGGTATGCATGAAAATGAGCTAAAAGTAACCAAGAATGGTAAAGGGATGATCATGCATGTTAGAGGTAGGTTAATGGACCAAAACGAGGTTTTGGTGAATTTTTAAGAAAATTGGTTTTCAAAGCTAAAGGGGTTCCAAAGGCCCTGAAAAATAAATCTGATTCAAGTGACAGTTAAAAATAGAAAATGAACTCCAAATAGGCTGAAATTTTCCAATCAGAAACTACACATCATAGGCTTTAAAATGATATAAAGTTTGCGAAATTTGGATGTGTATTTTGAGAAATATGATTTTTCAAATATTGAGGTAAAATCTGGAAAACTGGAATGAACCATTTCGGACAGTATGTGGTTTTTGAATAAACTGTATCAAATGGGCAATAATTGGAACCAATGAGTATTTATCCCCTATAGTTCACTTAATAAAAAAATTTATAAATTGGAATCACTCAGTTTTGAATTTTCTAAAATTAATTATGATTTTTCAAAGTTGAACCAAAAACCTGGAAAAAGACCCATGAATAGTGCCAGCGTTTTTATTGAAACGTTTTTGAAAATGTATTTCTCAATTTTAGGTCAAAACTTGATATCCAAAGCTCAAGAGTGATTCATAAGTGATCTAAAATAAGAAATTGAGGGGAAAATAGGAGGTGTCACAAATAGAAGGTCCAATAGGTAGACAATGTGGGACACGTGAAGGCTTCACAGTAAGTCACATCCATCTTCCGCATCCCTTATATTTTGTGCTAAATGGTTAGATCCACAGATTCAGCATCTACTCCTAGATTTCCGTAGGCTGTTAGACGGGTTGGATGTGCGATGGAAGGATGAAGACCATCTATTCATATATTATGAACACTTTTTACACATCATATTGCTTATTTCTCTCCCTCCCACACTTTGCTACTCTCATATTTCAATTCATTCAATTTCTTATTGTATTCAACAATTTCACTAATAGAATCTCAATTTTCCTTTTTGCGCTATATTCATTAGCCTTTAAGTTCCTTTTTTTACTGTTAGTGGCCCGAAGTATCTTTTAAATTAATCTTTTACTGAAAATCACTCAAACACATCACATGGGGCTAACTTTATTTATTTATTATTCTTTTAAATGTTGTTATGACATTCAAATTTGATTTTTCATTACAATAAAAACGAGTGGTTGGGTCCCACACATATACTCACACTGATTAACCAATCCAATTAAAAACTCCACAAAATTCATTAAAATATGACCGGAGTTTATATAAATTAGTTAGAAGCCTATCTAGATAACAAAACAAAGGAGATGTTAGACTAGGAATGTGTCACGACTGTGTTTGCGTGGGAAGAACTCCTTCCCAACGATACACGTAAATTAAGATAAAACCATCTCGAAATCTGTAAAAATCATTTTGAATCCGTAAATTCTTCTTGGAATCCGTGAACTCTTTTCTCCCAACGGATTTCTAAACATACCCCGTCCTTATTGAGTGGGCCCGTTTGAGAACCCGGTAGAGAAGTACTTTTACGCAACAAGGTAAATATATGGAGGAGGTTATCTTATTTTACAAAAAAATACTGTTGAACGTGCCTTTGACTTTTGAAAACGTTATTCCAAACAAACCCAGTATTTACCATTGGGCGCTTATTGACTTGTATTGTAGGCATTTATCGGCACCGCTACATCATCAATTCATCGCTACCATCCCAATGGCCCCAAAAATTACTGTCTCTCTATTTCGAGTCTCAATCCTCTCTCTCCTTCTCTTCTCTTTTCAAAATATATACCATATCCCATCTTGATTAAAAAAAAGAATGATATAGATTTATCATTTCCCCTATAACTTAAAACAAATTTAAACCGTTATAATTCATAGCTGCGATGCAAAAAAATAATTCATACCCGCTAATGTTAACTGCCACTGTAGGTGAGCAGATTCAACATAGGAAAAATTAGAAAAAAAAGTACGTGGAAAATCTAGTATTTATTATGAGGAACCATAAAAATGACAATTACTTGAAGGGACCGGATTTTTAAATGTGAAAATGAAAAGGCGAAAAAGCCTTTTACATTTTTTATATCTTCTTGTTAATTGCATCTCAATTGTTTAATAAAAAAAATAACAGTTTAATAAAAAAATTACATTTAGTAGGTTTTGGAATCATAATATAAAAGTGGTCATGGCAAGGGACTTTCATCTTTCCATTTTTATATTTTGGAATCCGATCCCTCCAATTAATTGTCATTTTTTATGGTACCTTGTGATAAATATTATTTCTTGTAGATCCTTTATTATAATTTTCCCTTCAAATTAATCCTAGTTCAAAAGCGAAATCAACAAAATAATTTCGAAGAGAATAAGGAAGATTTCGATGAGCCGCAGAAGCTTGCCACCCCGCTCAAAATTTCAGTTTTGAATTTCTACATTACATATCACAAATCAAAGGGCCTTCTAAGTACTATAGACAAAATCAAAAAAATTATAGGTTTTGTAGATTAATTTGCACCAAAATTATTGTGACCAAAGAATTCTGAAATGTACAAATATGATCATATTTCATAGCCTCACTGGGTGCTCCAAACAGACACCAGACTCTTCTCATATAATTGACACCATAACACCCGTTGTATGCCTTTGAACAGTTGAACTTCCTCTTTTCATTAGTAACGAGATCGAACAGATAAAGAGAACACTTTGCGTCACCCTCCACCTCAGTTTCTACGTCGTTAACGCAGACCATTTCATTCCTCCAAATACACAAGGTATCTGCAAGTGAAACATCTGGCATTTTAACCCCAACTTCAAAATCTGCGAGACACAATTTCTTCCTATGCTTCTTAGCTTCATTCTACCCTTTCACTTGCTATCAGTCGTCATCACTTTGTTCCTTCTCACTCAACTCTAGGCATGGAAATAGGTCAGGTCAAGCTAGGCTTTGATTAAATTGGTCTAAGCCTGTAACGAAGATATTGAGCCTGAACCTGAATGTAGGCTTTTTTTAGGCTCATGTATGAGCCTAAAAAAAATGCCTGGCCTATTTATACAATTAGGCCTTTAGATAGGCTTTAGCCTAACCTTTTTAATAAACAGGCCAGGCCGTAGGCCACATAATAGGGGCTTGACCTATTCCCACCCCTACTCAACTCCATTGCTTCTCACTTAGCCCATGAGTCCTTCGTTGAGCTGCTTAAGAAATCCCAAATCTTCTCTGCTGGAGGGAACATGGATTTTGTGCTTCCACTGCTGTTGTGCTCCCAAATTCTTCTCACTTTATTGCCATAGTTGTTGTGCTTCCGCCGCTCTTGTCGCAATCGTCATTCTCTTAATGAACCTCCCTAGTTATCGGGTAAGCTATTGAATGCAAAAAAAAAAAAAATTCCACATCTCCCATTTCAAATTTAGAAGTGTATTTCATTTCATTGTTGCATATCTTTTTGGTTCTTGTCTATTTTGTTTACCTGCTATCAGTCACCAGTGCTCTTTTTTTCTTCTCACTGAACTCCGTTTTTTCTCACTCAGCTCTAGAGTCCTTCATTAAGTTGCTCAAGAAATCCAAAATCTTCTCTGCCGTCGTCGTCGTGAGAGAGGGAACATTGATTTTGTGCTTCCATTGTCGTGCTCTTTATTGACCTTTGTCTCCCTAGAGTTGCTGAATGCAAAAGAATTCCACATTTCCCATTTCAGATTTAGAAGTGTATCTCATGTCTTCTTTCATACATGTTTGGTTTCTTGTTTGTTTTATTTACCAATGTACAGCTTATGGAATAGCCACATGTAAATTTTGAAAGGTTTCATTTTGTTTAAGTTACTTTAGGTTATAATTAGCTTAACTACTTCGGATACCTTCTTCCTTGATAATTCATATGTTTACACAAGAGTGTTATTACTGGCCATATCTACAGAGAAAATGTCGCATTTTCTCAGTACACGAAGGCTTTTGTTGTTAAGAATTTGGGAGCCAATGAATTATTGTTACCTTTCATTTTTCTAAGGCATTCTGAAGCTAAAATTGACAATTAAACTGTTTATTAGGTTAACTCTAATTTCATTTTTGTCTTGTAGAGGTTTTGAAGCTGAAGTTCTGTTCACTCTGATTTTTCATAAGCTAAAATTGGCAATAAAGTACTAACTACAATTTTTTTCCATAAGTTATCAACTACGATTTTGATGTTAGGGCTATGAGAATATGAAAAGTTGTTGCTTTACGAAAGCGTATGCATGAGGAGAAAAATCCTGAATGAATCATGCCAAAGGTAAGCACATAATGCCTAAGAGCACCACGAAGTGATCAAGACTTAAAGACAATGGAGAGCACCAGCTAGCACAAAAAGATCGATTAACAAATTTTAACTAAACTTAACTGCCTAAGAGCAAAAAAAAAATTATTTATTAAAAGTACTGAAATTTTAAACTTTAAGTCACCCTGATTTATGTAATGTAGCTTCTTATAAATTATATTATATTTGTTGATATTTAGTATATATAATATAGTATATAATATTACATGTTATATATTTTGGTAAAAATATATATTAATTACAGGTACGTTGGGATCAATTAAATTTTAAAATTTCATAACTATTTATATGGGAAATATGTTTCTTAAAATTTATTTACAAATTTATATATTAATTTTTTTATTAAAATGATTATAAGTTTTTAAATGTAACAAAATATTTTTAAAATTTTTTTGAATATAACAAAAATGCTTTTTAAAAACTTGACAGCTATTATTATCATGTTAAACAGCTAATCTTATTTATATAAGGGAAAATTACCATCAGATCCCAAATAGAGGAATTAATGAACAAAATATCCTAAATATTGGTAAAATTACCATCAGATCCCAGTAGTAGCCGGTACGGTTATCATCAACAACCTCACCAACCGTCAATAGCAACTAGACCAACTATTGTTGGTATTTGATAGTAATTTAGCCAATCTTTGGGATCTTTTTTTAATTAATTGGGTTACTTAGAACCTGGTGGTAAATTTCCCTTTACTTAATTATTAAATATTTATTCACTATATTCAAATAGTTAAATCATTGAGAGAAAAGCTTACTTGGTAAGGATTGTTTTATATTCATCTTTTTTGAACGACCACTGTTTTAAATATACACTACAAAAAAACAGGTTTTAGCAATAATTATTTTGTTGTATTTATAACAGTTTGAAAAATATGTATAAATGTTTTCTAAACTGCTGCAAAATTTAGTGTGACAAATGATTTTGTAGCCGTTATATATGACCGCTACATACAAAACAAAACCGCAACTGATATTTACAATTTTTGAAAATCAATATCCTAGCAAAAGTACTATTTTTTTTGTAGATATAATGTTTTAAAATAATTTCATGTTTAAATTTCATCAACTAAATTTAATTAAGCTGTGAATGTATTGATTACTAATTTTTTTATATTAAATTAGAAATTTTAATATTATATATATATATATATGAAGTCTTGAATTATTAATATCATATTTTGAATTATAAGAGAAATGTTGATAATGAAGTGATAGATAGAGAATGGTAGGTATTAAATATCCACTAAACCTATTTACCAAAAAAAATATCCACTAAACCTAAAATCAAAGTAAAATAACATCATTATGATAAAAAGATAATAAAGATAACTAAGAAACATTTAAAATAATTATTAAAAGTTAAAAAGTAAAAATGTGTAGGTTGATACGAAGAAAAATGAAGATTAAAATGAACAAGGACGTTGAAGAGTGAAGCAAAAAAGAAATGGTAGAGTGAGGGTATTTATAAGATATCTGTCCGATTTAGTAGTGGTTTACATAATGATATTTGTAGCGTTTTGCATTTAAAGCAGTTTTATTGAATTTGTAGCGCTTCATTAATTTTAAATCAGATTTTCTAAAATTTGAAATTCAAATTTTAGATAGATAGAGAATGGTAGGTATTAAATATCCACTAAACCTATTTACCAAAAAAAATATCCACTAAACCTAAAATCAAAATAAAATAACATCATTATGATAAAAAGATAATAAAGATAACTAAGAAACATTTAAAATAATTATTAAAAGTTAAAAAATAAAAATGTGCAGGTTGATACGAAGAAAAATGAAGATTAAAATGAACAAGGACGTTGAAGAGTGAAGCAAAAAAGAAATGGTAGAGTGAGGGTATTTATAAGATATCTGTCCGATTTAGTAGTGGTTTACATAATGATATTTGTAGCGTTTTGCATTTAAAGCAGTTTTATTGAATTTGTAGCGCTTCATTAATTTTAAATCAGATTTTCTAAAATTTGAAATTCAAATTTTAGATAGATAGAGAATGGTAGGTATTAAATATCCACTAAACCTATTTACCAAAAAAAATATCCACTAAACCTAAAATCAAAATAAAATAACATCATTATGATAAAAAGATAATAAAGATAACTAAGAAACATTTAAAATAATTATTAAAAGTTAAAAAATAAAAATGTGCAGGTTGATACGAAGAAAAATGAAGATTAAAATGAACAAGGACGTTGAAGAGTGAAGCAAAAAAGAAATGGTAGAGTGAGGGTATTTATAAGATATCTGTCCGATTTAGTAGTGGTTTACATAATGATATTTGTAGCGTTTTGCATTTAAAGCAGTTTTATTGAATTTGTAGCGCTTCATTAATTTTAAATCAGATTTTCTAAAATTTGAAATTCAAATTTGTAGCGGTTTACATAACGGCATTTGTAGCGGCTTATTGAATTTGCAACGATTATAGAAACACTACTAATTTTAAATCAGTTTTTTTAAAAAAAAATATTTTCACATTTTTAATTGGTAGCACTTTGGTTATATAAAACCGCTACAAATTACCATTACTATTTTGACACCCACATCCACCATATGGCGTTAATGTGTCTTTAAATTAGTAGTCGTTTTATTATAATAAAACTTTTATTAAGTTTCTTGTAGCATCACATGGTTAAAACCGCTACAAAAACTTTACATTGTAGCTGTTTTCTAAAATCGCTACGCTACAAATTGACTTTTTTTCGTAGTGATATGAATTTGCAAAGGGTGATAGAAACTAAAATTAACTCATACATAACTAAGCTAATTATCATAAAAGCAATCCAATAGACCTATTCTGGTATTCTCGAATGAACCCACCCATTATTTATTCTCCTATTATTTTTATTTTCTGCATCTCAAACTGGTATAGAAAGTCAACGGTCTCACATCTTAAAATTTAAAAAGAGAGTCTCCTAGAGTGTTATCAAATTTATAAGAAGCACAAAGCAATGAGCAATGATAGAATTTATATAGCAGCAAGTAATCTGTATATTTCCTTCATGAAAATTGAATATATGATGATATACAAAATGCTAAAATAAAGTCTAAAACAACCAGTATTGAATTTCGACATTACAGATCACATATCAAAGGGCCTAGACAAAACCAAAAACATTAAAAGGTTTTGTGGATTAATTTCCACCAAAATTACTGTAACAAGAAACCTGGAACATACAAATATGATCGTATTTCAGTGTGAGACTATTCAGTTTGGGTGCTCCGAACAGACACCAGACAATTCTCATAATTGCCAACATAACAACAGTAAGCGGCCCATGGACAGTTGTACTCCCTCTCTTCATCAGTAATGAGATCGAGCAGATAGAGAAAATGCTTTGGGTAACCCTCCACCTCAGTCTCTTTCTTAAGGCAGACTATGTCATTCCTCCAAATACATACTCTAAAAAAAGGTGGAACATATGGCGTTCTAGCCCTATATTTCTGAGTACTCTTCCAAATCTTCTCAGATTCACTAGAAACCTCTTCCATCATGCATAAACAGATGGAAACATGTCCAGATTCCTCTAAAACCTCATAGTGACAATAAAGTTCGTTGTCGTGCACAGCAAGCCCAATTCGATAAATGCCATCTTCAGTTTGGATTGTTGTTACTGTTAAAACTTCCGTTGCAATGTCGAACAAAACTAACTTATTTCGAACCAACCAAGAAATAGTTCCATCAACACTAAGAGCTTCAGATTGGGATGCAGCTAAATCATTTATGGTACCCAGTAAGGGCCCAAATTCTAGTTCCTTCCAAGAATCTGTGCTTAGTGAATACACTGCAACACGACCATCGATTCCATCAACTTCAGTGACCCCTTGAGTAGAAAGCATCACGATCTTATAATCATTAATGACACTACTGAACCCAAATCCTACGTTGCAAAAACGCCGATAGTGATCATATGCGTGGGGTACTTGTCTGACCTCTCTAATCGCCGGGTTCCAAAGAAAAAGTGGCCAACTACTCTTCTTCGAATACTCATGGACTTGGACACAAAGCAGGCCATTGCAGGAACCACGGATATCCCACCAATTTTCTCTGAAGGAATCGATGGGGGGAATGTGTACAACTTCTGCGGTTTCCAACTTATGATTAAGCAAACGCAAGGAAGAACACCAATGTTCGTATTTGAATTCATGGAGGAGAAGCAAAGGGTTCTTGCGATCAGAGTGGCTCAGGTGCTTCGCGATGAAGGATGGGGTCTTGAAGAGATTTTTCCATTGTTTACACACACATCAAAATCAAACGATGGATTTCACAGGAAGCCTCTTGAGAATGTCGGTGATGATGTCGCCTGGCAGCAAGGCACAGCCGCCTCCGCTATCCATATTCTCGCCGGAGGAAATTAGGGATTCGGAATTCGTAATCTTGGGAAGAAGAGTCAAGATTGGAGCGAAGGAAGCAACTGCGTTCTGCAATCTTGGTTCTTGGAAATGGAAAGGCAACAGAGAAAAGGAGAGCGGGAAAAAGATTATATGAAGTTGTTTGGACTAACCGACTAGCCACCGAACTTTATATCTTGAGAATTGCTATATTGCCTCTCAACCCATTTCGTTTTTAAAGTTTAAAATCAAAATATTAAAAAAAGCTGTAATTCAATTCAAAGATTAAAATGATTATCACATTTTAAACTAGGATTACATAGGAAAATGTGAAACAACTATCCTACACGAGAAGCTGAAAGCAAAAGTGGATCCCGTAAAGATAAAAAGAGAAGTCCTGGAGCAAGTGACAGCGTCCTTTTCACTAACGAGTCTGCGATGTGGTTCTGTTCTTGCTGGCAATGAAGATTCTCAATCCACCAATCTCTAAGGAGCATCTCATGCCCACACATGATGAGCTCATGGTATTCATTCGCTCCCTCCATTATTAATCTTATAGCCTCAAGGCAAACGCTCTTCACCGGAATAATATTCCTAAACCCACAGTCCCATGCACGTCGCATACCCATAAGACACACCCACATTTCAGCAAACAGCGAATCTCCCTGACCGATGTGCAGCAAAAAAGCCTCATGGAAAAACGCCCTCATGGTTCATTATCAGACCACCAAAGCTTGCCCTTCCTGTCGAGAGACATGCAGCACCATCAACATGCACTACATTGCACTCTGCAGACTCCGGTGGGTGCTCGGAAAAATCGACCTTCCGGCACCTCGAATGGTTGTGTTCCTCTTTAGCGCTGCTTTTGCTGTTGTGAGATTCTGCAGTATAGCTATCGACCTTCCCTGGAGCTGATCCATGCTCAGAGTTTTGTTTTCAAAAATTCTTTCATTTCTTCGTTTCCACAGGAGCCAACATATCAGACCAAAGCGTTCCTTCCAGTTCTCATCTAGCCTAGCGAACTTATTATTGATATTCAAAGATGTCCAATTCCAAAGTTTACACAGGAAAAGAGAGCCGGAGTAACAAGGTTTAATGATGGATAACCACAACTTTTTAGTCAGTGGGCAATCCAGATGTACATGAAGAGTTTAATTCCTCCGTAACATGATCACATACACAGAATGTACATGATATGTGTTTGATTTTTTCTTTTAAAAAAAATGATTTGGCCGGCCTACCCCAACCAAGAGTAGAAAAATGAAAAGTAGAAAAAATCTCAATAAAGGACGTTTGAATTACTTAAATTTTAATTTAGATCACTGAAGTTAATAAATCTTTAATCAGATTGTCTAACTCAAATAGAAATTTAAAAATTAGATCAAATTACTTCCATATCCTTTAATTATTAAAAAATAAAATTATTTTTACCACCGACCCCCACTTCCTGATACTCTCTTTTCCTTTTTATATTAGTGTCACTACCCTTATTCTTCATCTTATTCTCCCTTTTTGATCCACTAGTGTTATTTTAAAGTCATATAAGATATTAGATTACCACATTATTGTCTCCTACGTACCCACTCCAAGGGAGAAGTGTAATATCCCAAATTTCGTATACAGAAATAAAGGCCAAACAGATGAGTTACGAAATAATTTGAGCCCCGTAAATAAGAAAAATAGAAAGGAAAAATGCCTAAAGGAAAGAAATATCATAATTGACTAAGTCACTAGTCTTGAGAATTCTAAGAATGACCCAAGGGCAAAATGGTCATTTGGCACAAATGACAAGAGTAAAACAGTCATTTTGAATAAAAAGATCTAGGGCTCACAATGTCATCAAATAATAAGGACATTTTGGTCATTTGATCAAAAGTCAACAAAACGTCAAAGTTGACAAAAAAAAAAGTCAAAGTCAACTCAAAAGTCAAAGTTGACCAAAAATGTCAAAGTCAACCAAATGTAAGGTTGTAATTAAGAAAGGGTAGAAAAAGTGATGGTATTTTGGTAATTATGGCAAAAGTAGAAAAGGTAGTGGCATTTTGGTAAGACAAGTAATGGCATTTTCGTAATTAAAAGATTCTGGAGTTAAGGACGACTGAGAAATAATTATTTGAGGTAGCAAGAGCCTCAAATGCCGGAGACCCAAACTGAGAAAAGTTTAATTGGGTTATAAAGTAATTAATAAAATTATTACCCAGTATCCGGTGCGAGCAGTTTCATTGTACGAAGAACAACAGTGCCCGAAAAGCCCGAAAAAGTATTTTCTTAAAAAATTAATTACAGAAAATCCGGGAAGAATTTTGAGAAATGGAAAAGAGATTGAGAATCAGGGGAAAATATAGAATTTTTCCATGTCCTTAAGTCAAATTGGCCTCCGGAAGCCCATTTTACGGTGTTACACGTAAATCGAGGAATCCTGACGAGTTACGAGGGAAACCCAGAGATGCTATGGACTAATACATGATGCCACCTAGGCAAGGAGGCCTAGGGAATGATGTCACGTGAGAGATAAAGTCTCCGGAAAAATAAAAAGGAAGTTACTCGGGTAAAGGTTACTTTACGGAAATGTGTGCCACCGGATCATGTAACTGGACCGGGCAAAGGCCCGACCAGCAAAATCTGATGCCTAGGGGGTCTGAAAAGTCAGTTTTTCAGCTAGGATGAGACAAGGTGATGTGGCTTAATGTGGATCAAGCATTTTGCTACTTGGTCCCCAAGTTTTAATATCCTCCACACATTCATTTTACATGGAAGTAGTAAAACACAAATCTCTCTCTCTCCCCCTCACAATTTCATCCCTCCCTCTCTCTCTTCCAATCTGAAATTGCTCTCCCTTCTCTCTAGAAAACACTCCCTCCCCAAGCAAGAAAGAAGAAACCCAAGCTTCATAACACAAGGTGAGATGTTCTTGTAACCTAATCTCCCTCTTTTCTTGAGTTTGCCACTACTACTACCTTCTCTTGAGTTGTTCCTTGAATGAACCTCCCTTTTTGAGGATAAAGGCTAGGACTTCAAGATTTGAAAATGGAAAAGAGAAGGTCTTAAAAGTATTAAATGGTTGCAAACTCTTCCTTGAGGGGTAAAAGATAAGTTGTTGGTTGTTGTTGTTGTTTTAAGTTGTTGTAAAGATTTATGGAAAGCTCAACATTATGGGGAGGTGCTGCCCAAATTTCTTTTGGTTTAAGGGAAGGTGTATTTGAGTAGATCAAAGTTAAGAAAAGGGGTTTTGGAAGAAAGGAAACACATGGTTTCATGAGCAAAGTTGAAAAACCCTTCCTTTCCTTATTTTTGCTATTTTCGTCCAAGCTAAAGAAAAAAATAGAAAGGC
>JANTPZ010117048.1:0-15209 GCA_025593235.1 Vachellia pachyceras
GATTTAACCAAAACTAATTAAAAACTGAGTCTAAGTGGATGTTTCCATTCAATTCTAAGATAGTTAAATGTTCCATTCCAGTAACACTAATCTTGTTTGAAAAATGGGCATTTTTTGCAAAATATAGATCTATTTTAAATGAAAAATATGATTTAAAGAAAATTAATTAAAAACTGAGT
Source organism: Vachellia pachyceras (assembly GCA_025593235.1). Lineage (NCBI taxonomy): Eukaryota > Viridiplantae > Streptophyta > Magnoliopsida > Fabales > Fabaceae > Vachellia > Vachellia pachyceras. The sequence goes on from JANTPZ010117048.1 coordinate 180, forward strand.
CTCAGTGGATGTTTCCATTCAATTCTAAGAGAGTTAAATGTTTCATTCCTGTAACACTAATCTTGTTTAAAAAAGTGCATTTTTTTGCAAAAAGTAGATGTGTTTTAAAAGAAAAATATGATTTAAGGAAAACTAATTAAAAACTGAGTCTCAGTGGATGCTTCATTCAGTTCTAAGATAGTTAAATGTTTCATTCCAGTAACACTAATCTTGTTTAAAAAAATGGGTATATTTTTTTTGCAAAAAATATTTTTTTCAAATAAAAATATGATTTAACCAATACTAATTAGAAACTGAGTCTCAGTGGATGTTTCCATTCAATTCTAAAAGAGTTAAATGTTTCAATCCTACAAAACTAATCTTTTTTAAAAAAATGTTCTTTTTTTAAAAAATATAGATGTATTTTAAAAGAAAAATATGATTTAAAGAAAAGTAATTAAAACTGAGTCTCAGTGGATTTTTCGATTAAATTCTAAGACAGTTAAATGTTTCATTCCTGTAACACTAATCTTGTTTAAAAAAATAGGCGGTTTTTTTTCAAAATATAGATGTATTTTAAAAGAAAAATATGATTTAACGAAAACTAATTAAAAACCGAGTCTAAGTGGAAGTTTCCATTTAATTCTAAGAGAGTTAAATGTTTCATTCCTGTAACACTAAGCTTGTTTAAAAAATGTGCATTTTTTAGCAAAAAATAGATGTATTTTAAAAGAAAAATATGATTTAACGAACACTAATTAAAAGGTGAGTCTCAGTGCACGTTTCCATTCAATTCTAAGACAGTTAAATGTTCCATTCCTCATAACACTAATCTTGTTTAAAAAAATGTGCATTTTTTTTGCAAAATATTGGTTTATTTTAAAACAAAAATGTGATTTAACGAATACTAAACAAAAATTGAGTCTCAGTGGCTGTTTCCTTTCAATTCTAAGAGAGTTAAATGTTTTATTCCTGTAACGCTAATCTATTCTAAAAAAAGTGCTTTTTTTTTAAAAATATATATGTATTTTAAAAGAAAAATATGATATAACGAATACTAATTAAAAACTAAGTCTTAGCGGATGTTTCCATTCAATTCTAAGAGAGTTAAATGTTTCAATCCTGTAACACTAATGTTGTTTTAAAAAATGGGCATTTTTTTTGCTAAATATAGGTGTATTTTAAAAGAAAAATATGATTTAAAGAAAAGAAATTAAAAACTGAGTCTCAGTGAATGTTTCCATTCAATTCTAAGAGAGTTAAATGTTTCATTCTTGTAACACTAATCATGTTTTAAAAATGTGTTTTTTTGCAAAATATAGAAGTATTTTGAAAGAAAAATATGATTTAGCCAAAACTAATTAAAAACTGAGTCTAAGTGGATGTTTCCATTCAATTCTAAGATAGTTAAATGTTCCATTCCAGTAATACTAATCTTGTTTGAAAAATGGGCATTTTTTGCAAAATATAGATCTATTTTAAATGAAAAATATGATTGAAAGAAAATTAATTAAAAACTGAGTCTCAGTGGATGTTTCCATCCAATTCTAAGAGAGTTAAATGTTTCATTCTTGTAACACTAATCTTGTTTAAAAAAGTGCATTTTTTTGCAAAAAGTAGATGTGTTTTAAAAGAAAAATATGATTTAGGAAAACTAATTAAAAACTGAGTCTCAGTAGATGTTTCCATTCAGTTCTAAGACAGTTAAATGTTTCATTCCAGTAACACTAATCTTGTTTAAAAAAATAAGTATATTTTTTTTTGCAAAAAATATTTTTTTAAAATAAAAATATGATTTAACGAATACTAATTAGAAACTGAGTCTCAGTGGATGTTTCCATTCACTTCTAAAAGAGTTAAATGTTTCAATCCTGCAAAACTAATCTTTTTTAAAAAAAATGTTCTTTTTTTAAAAAATATAGATGTATTTTAAAAGAAAAATATGATTTAAAGAAAAGTAATTAAAACTGAGTCTCAGTGGATGTTTCGATTAAATTCTAAGACAGTTAAATGTTTCATTCCTGTAAAACTAATTTTGTTTAAAAAAATAGGCGGTTTTTTGCAAAACATAGATGTATTTTAAAAGTAAAATATGATTTAACGAAAACTAATTAAAAACCGAGTCTAAGTGGAAGTTTCCATTTAATTCTAAGAGAGTTAAATGTTTCATTCCTGTAACACTAAGCTTGTTTAAAAAATGTGCATTTTTTTCCAAAAAAATAGATGTATTTTAAAATAAAAATATAATTTAACGAATACTAATTAAAAGGTGAGTCTCAGTGCACGTTTCCATTCAATTCTAAGACATTTAAATGTTGCATTCCTCATAACACTAATCTTGTTTAAAAAAATGTGCATTTTTTTTTGCAAAATATTGGTTTATTTTTATACAAAAATGTGATTTAATGAATACTAAATAAAAACTGAGTCTCAATGGCTGTTTCCTTTCAATTCTAAGAGACTTAAATGTTTTATTCCTGTAACACTAATCTATTCTAAAAAATGTGCTTTTTTTCAAAATATAGATGTATTTTAAAAGAAAAATATGATTTACCGAACACTAAATAAAAACTGAGACTCAGTGGATGTTTCCATTGAATTCGAAGAGAGTTAAATGTTTCATTCATGTAACACTAATCTCGTTTAAAAAAATGTTATTTTTTTTGCAAAATATAGATGTATTTTGAAAGAAAAATATGATTGAACAAAAACTAATCAAAAACTGAGTCTCAGTGGATGTTTCCATTCAATTCGAAGACAGTTAAATATTTCGTTATAGTAACGCTAATCTTGTTTAAAAAAAGGGCATTTTTTTGCAAAATATAGATGTATTTTAAAAGAAAAATATGATTTAAAGAAAAGTAATTGAAACTTAGTCTCAGTGGATGTTTCGATTCAATTCTAAGAGAGTTAAATTTTTCATTCCTGTAACACTTATCTTGTTTAAAAAATGTGCTTGTATTGCAAAATATAGATGTATTTTAAAAGAAAAATATGATTTAACGAAAACAAATTAAAAACCGAGTCTTAGTGGATGTTTCCATTAAATTCTAAGAGAGTTAAGTGTTTCATTCCTGTAACACTAAGCTTGTTTAAAAAATGTGCATATTTTTGCAAAAAAATAGATGTATTTTAAAAGAAAAATATGATATAACGAATACTAATTAAAAATTGAGTATCAGCGGATGTTTCCATTCAATTCTAAGAGAGTTAAATGTTTCAATCCTGTAACACTAATCTTGTTTTAAAAAATGGGCATTTTTTTTGCTAAATATAGGTGTATTTTAAAAGAAAAATATGATTTAAAGAAAAGAAATTAAAAACTGAGTCTCAGTGGATGTTTCCATTCAATTCTAAGAGAGTTAAATGTTTTATTCCTGTAACGCTAATCTATTCTAAAAAAAGTTCTTTTTTTTTTGAAAAATATATATGTATTTTAAAAGAAAAATATGATTTAACGAATACTAAATAAAAACTGAGACTCAGTGGATGTTTCCACTCAATTCTAAGAGAGTTAAATGTTTGATTCATGTAACACTAATCTTGCTTAAGAAAATGTTCTTTTTTTTTGCAAAATATAGATGTATTCTGAAAGAAAAATATGATTTAACCAAAACTAATTAAAAACTGAGTCTAAGTGGATGTTTCCATTCAATTCTAAGATAGTTAAATGTTCCATTCCAGTAACACTAATCTTGTTTAAAAAATGGGCATTTTTTGCAAAATATAGATCTATTTTAAATGAAAAATATGATTTAAAGAAAATTATTAAAAATGAGTCTCAGTGGATGTTTCCATTCAATTCTAAAAGAGTTAAATGTTCATTCCTGTAAAACTAATCTTTTTTAAAAAATGTTCTTTTTTTTAAAAAATATAGGTGCATTTTAAAAGAAAAATATGATTTAAAGAAAAGTAATTAAAACTGAGTCTCAGTGGATGTTTCGATTAAATTCTAAGACAGTTAAATGTTTCATTCCTGTAACACTAATCTCGTTTAAAAAAAATAGGCGGTTTTTTTGCAGAAGATAGATGTATTTTAAAAGAAAAATATGATTTAACGAAAACTAATTAAAAACCGAGTCTAAGTGGAAGTTTCCATTTAATTCTAAGAGAGTTAAATGTGTCATTCCTGTAACACTAAGCTTGTTTAAAAAATGTGCATTTTTTTGGGAAAAAATAGATGTATTTTAAAAGAAAAATATGATTTAACGAATACTAATTAAAAGGTGAGTCTCAGTGCACGTTTCCATTCAATTCTAAGACAGTTAAATGTTGCATTCCTCATAACACTAATCTTGTTTAAAAAAATGTGCTTTTTTTTTTGCAAAATATTGGTTTATTTTAAAAGAAAAATGTGATTTAACGAATACTAAATAAAAACTGAGTCTCAATGGCTATTTCCTTTCAATTCTAAGAGAGTTAAATGTTTTATTCCTATCACACTAATCTATTTTAAAAAAATGTGCTTTTTTTTGCAAAATATAGATGTATTTTAAAAGAAAAATATGATTTAACCAACACTAAATAAAAACTGAGACTCAGTGGATGTTTCCATTGAATTCGAAGAGAGTTAAATGTTTCATTCAGGTAACACTAATGTTGTTTAAAAAAATGTTCTTTTTTTTTTTTGCAAAATATAGATGTATTTTAAAAGAAAAATATGATTTAACAAAAACTAATCAAAAACTGAGTCTCAGTGGATGTTTCCATTCTATTCGAAGACAGTTAAATATTTCGTTCTAGTAACACTAATCTTGTTTAAAAAAAGGGCATTTTTTGCAAAATATAGATGTATTTTAAAAGAAAAATATGATTTAAAGAAAAGTAATTAAAACTTAGTCTCAGTGGATGTTTCGATTCAAATCTAAGAGAGTTAAATGTTTCATTCCTGTAACACTTATCTTGTTTAAAAAAATGTGCTTGGAATGCAAAATATAGATGTATTTTAAAATAAAAATATGATTTAACAAAAAAAATTAAAAACCGAGTCTTAGTGGATGTATCCATTAAATTCTAAGAGAGTTAAATGTTTCATTCCTGTAACACTAAGCTTGTTTAAAAAATGTGCATTTTTTGCAAAAAAATAGATGTATTTTAAAAGAAAAATATGATATGACGAATACTAATTAAAAACTGAGTCTCAGCGGACGTTTCCTTTCAATTCTAAAAGAGCTAAATGTTTCAATCCTGTAACACTAATCTTGTTTAAAAAAATGGGCATTTTTTTGCAAAAAATAGTTGTATTTCCAAATAATAACATGATTTAATGAATAATAATTAAAAACTTAGTCTCAGTGGATGTTTCCATTCAATTCTAAGAGAGTTAAATGTTTCAATCCTGTAACAATAATCTCGTTTAAAAAATGGGCATTTTTTTTGCTAAATATAGATGTATTTTAAAAGAAAAATATGATTTAAAGAAAAGAAATTAAAAACTGAGTCTTAGTAGATGTTTCCATACAATTATAAGAGAGTTAAATGTTTCATTCTTGTAGCACTAATCTTGTTTAAAAAATGTGTTTTTTTGCAAAATATAGATTTTTTTTGAAAGAAAAATATGATTTAACCAAAACTAATTAAAAACTGAGTCTTAGTAGATGTTTCCATTCAATTCTAAGATTGTTAAAGTTCATTTCCAGTAACACTAATCTTGTTTAAAAAATGGGCATTTTTTGCAAAATATAGATCTATTTTAAATGAAAATTATGATTTAAAGAAAACTAATTAAAAACTGAGTCTCAGTGGATGTTTCAATTCAATTCTAAGAGAGTTAAATGTTTCATTCCTATAACACTAATCTTGTTTAAAAAAGTGCATTTTTTTTGCAAAAGGTAGATGTTTTTAAAAGAAAAATATGATTTAAGGAAAACTAATTAAAAACTGAGTTTCAGTGGATGTTTCATTTCAATTCTAAGACAGTTAAATGTTTCATTCCAGTAACACTAATCTTGTTTAAAAAAATGGGAAAATTTTTTTTGCAAAAAATATTTTTTTCAAATAAAAATATGATTTAACGAATACTAATTAGAAACTGAGTATGAGTGGATGTTTCCATTCAATTCGAAAAGAGTAAAATGTTTCATTCTTGTAAAACTAATCTTTTAAAAAAAAAAGTTCTTTTTTTAAAAAAATATAGATGTATTTTAAAAGAAAAATATGATTTAAAGAAAAGTAATTAAAACTGAGTCTCAGTGGATGTTTCGATTAAATTCTAAGACAGTTAAATGTTTCATTTCTGTAGCACTAATCTTGTTTAAAAAAATACGCTATTTTTTTGCAAAAGATAGATGTATTTTTAAAGAAAAATATGATTCAACAAAAACTAATTAAAAACTGAGTCTCAGTGGATGTTTTCATTGAGTTCTAAGAAAGTTAAATGTTTTATTCCTGTAACACTAATCTTGTTTAAAAAAATGTGCATTTTTTTTGCAAAATATAGGTTTATTTTAAAGGAAAAATGTGATTTAACGAATACTAAATAAAACCTGAATATCAGTGGATGTTTCCATTCAATTCTAAGACAGTTAAATGTTTCATTCCTGTAACACTGATCTTGTTTAAAAAAATGTGCATTTTTCTTGCAAAATATAGGTTTATTTTAAAAGAAAAAAATGATATAATGAATACTGAATAAAAACTGAGTCTCAGTGGCTGTTTCCTTTCAATTTCGATGAGAGTTAAATGTGTCATTCCTGTAACACTAATCTTGTTTAAAAAATGTGCATTTTTTTGCAAAAAAATAGAAGTATTTTAAAAGAAAAATATGATTTAACGAATACTCATTAAAAGGTGAGTCTCAGTGGATGTTCCCATTCAATTCTAAGATAGTTAAATGTTTTAATCCTGATATTTTAAAAAAAATGTGCACTTTTTTTCAAAAAATATAGGTTTATTTTATCAAAAAAATATGATTTAACGAATACTAAATAAAAACTGAGTCTCAGTGGCTGTTTCCTTTCAATTCTAAGAGAGTTAAATGTTTTATTCCTGTAACACTAATCTTGTTAAAAAAACGTGCTTTTTTTGCAAAATATAGATGTATTTTAAAAGAAAAATATGATTTAACGAATACTAAATAAAAACTTAGACTCAGTGGATGTTTCCATTCAATTCTAAGAGATTTAAATGTTTCATTCAGGTAACACTAATCTTGTTTAAAAAAATGTTCTTTTTTTTTAAATATAGATGTATTTTAAAAGAAAAATATGATTTAACAAAAACTGAGTCTCAGATGATGTTTCCATTTAATTCGAAGACAGTTAAATGTTTCATTCAAGTAACACTAATCTTGTTTAAAAAAGGGTATTTTTTGCAAAATATAGATGTCTTTTAAAAGAAAAATATGATTTAAAGAAAAGTAATTAAAACTTAGTCTCAGTGGATGTTTCGATTCAATTCTGAGAGAGTTAAATGTTTCATTCCTGTAACACTAATCTTGTTTAAAATATGTGATTTTTTTTTGCAAAAAATAGATGTATTTTAAAAGAAAAATATGATTCAAGGAAAGCTAATTAAAAATTGAGTCACAGTGGATGTTTCCATTCACTTCTAAGAGAGTTAAATGTTTCAATCTTGTAACAATAATCTTGTTTAAAAAATGTGCATTTTTTTTGCAAAATATAAGTTTATTTTAAAAGAGAAATATGATTTAACGAATACTAAATAAAAACTGAGTCTTAGTAACTGTTTCCTATCAATTCTAAGAGAGTTAAATCTTTCATTCATGTAACACAAATCTTGTTTAAAAAAATGTGCATTTTTTTTGCAACATATAGATGTATTTTAAAAGAAAAATATGATTTAACAAAAACTAATTAAAAACTGAGTTTCAGTGGATGTTTCCATTCAATTCTAAGAGAGTTAAATGTTTCATTCCGGTAACACTAACCTTGTTTAAAACATGTGCATTTTTTGCAAAAAAAATAGATGTATTTTAGAAGAAAAATATGATTTAACGAAAACTAATTAAAAGCTGAGTCTCAGTGAATGTTTCCATTCAATTCTAATACAGTTAAATGTTTCATTCCTGTAACACTAATCTTGTTTGAAAAGATGTGCAATTTTTTTCAAAATATAGATGTATTTTAAAAGAAAAATATGATTTAACGAAAACTAATTAAAAGGTGAGTCTCAGTGCATGTTTCCATTCATTTCTAAGACAGTTCAATATTTCATTCCTGCAACACTTGTTTTAAAACATGTGCTTTTTTTTTTGCAAAATATAGATGTATTTGAAAAGAAAAATATGATTTAATGAAAACTAATTAAAAACCAAGTCTAAGTGGATGTTTCCATTAAATTCTAAGAGAGTTAAGTGTTTCATTCCTGTAACACTAAGATTGTTTAAAAAATGAGCATTTTTTTTGCAAAAAAATAGATGTATTTTAAAAGAAAAATATGATTTAACGAATACTAATTAAAAGGTGAGTCTCAGTGGATGTTTCCATTCAATTCTAAGGCAGTTAAATGTTTCATTCTTCATAACACTAATCTTGTTTAAAAAAATGTGCATTTTTTTTCAAAATATAGGTTTATTTTAAAAGAAAAATATGATTTAACGAATACTAAATAAAAACTGAGTCTCAGTGGCTGTTTCCTTTCAATTCGAAGAGAATTAAATTTTTTATTCCTGTAACACTAATTTATTTTAAAAAATGTGCTTTTTTTTGCAAAATATAGATGTATTTTAAAAGAAAAATATGATTTAACGAATTCTAAATAAAAACTGAGTCTCAGTGGATGTTTCGATTCAATTTTAAGAGAGTTAAATGTTTCATTCCTGTAACACTAATCTTGTTTAAAAAAATGTGCTTTTTGTTTGCCAAATATAGATGTATTTTAAAAGAAAAATATGATTTACTAAAAACTAATCAAAAACTGAGTCTCTGTGGATGTTTCCATTCAATTCTAAGACAGTTAAATGTTTTATTCAAGTAAAACTAATCTAGTTTAAAAAAAGGGCATTTTTTTTGCAAAATATAGATGTATTTTAAAAGAAAAATATGTTTTAAAGAAAAGTAATTAAAACTGAGTCTTGGTGGATGTTTCCAGGCAATTCTAAGAGCGCTAAATGTTTGATTCCTTTAACACTAATCTTGCTTAAAATATGTGAATTTTTTTGCAAAAAATAGATGTATTTTAAACGAAAAATATGATTCAAAGAAGACTAATTAAAAACTTAGTCTCAGTGGATGTTTCCATTCAATTGTAAGAGAGTTAAATGTTTCATTCCTGTAACACTAATCTTGTTTAGAAAAAAGTGCATTTTTTTGCAAAATATAGGTTTATTTTAAAAGAAAAATATGATTTAACGAATACTAAATAAAAGATGAGTGTCAGTGACTGTTTCCTTTCAATTCTAAGAGAGTTGAAAGTTTCATTCCTGCAACACTAATATTGTTTAAAAATAGGCAGTTTTTTGTAAAATCTAGATGTATTTTAAAAGAAAAATATGATTTAACGAAAAGTAATCAAAAACTCAGTCTCAATGGATGTTTCCATTAATTCTAAGAGAGTTAAATGTTTCATTCCGGTAACACAAATCTTGTTTAAAGAAATGTGCATTGTTTTGCAAAATATAGATGTATTTTAAAAGAAAAATATGATTTAACGAAAACAAATTAAAGGGTGAGTCTCAGTACATGTTTCCATTCAATTCTAAGACAGTTAGATGTTTCATTTCTGTAACACTAATCTTGTTTAAAAAAATGTGCTTTTTTTTTTTGCAAAATATAGATGTATTTTAAAAGAAAAATTTGATTTGATGAAAACTAATTAAAAACTCAGTCTCAGTGGATGTTTCCAATAAATTCTAAGAGATTTAAATGTTTCATTCCTGTAACAATAAGCTTGTTTAAAAAATGTGCATTTTTTTGCAAAAAATATATGTATTTTAAAAGAAAAATATGATTCAACGAAAACTAATTAAAAACTTAGTCTCAGTGGATGTTTCCATTCAATTCTAAGATAGTTAAATGTTTCATTCCTGCAACACTAATCTTGTTTAAAAAAATGTGCATTTTTTTTGCAAAATATAGGTTTATTTTAAAAGAGAAAACGAATACTAAATAAAAACTGAGTCTCAGTGGCTGTTTCCTTTCATTTCTAAGAGACTTAAATGTTTTATTTCAGTAACACTAATTTTGTTTTAAAAAATGTGCTTTTTTTTGCAAAATATAGATGTATTTTAAAAGAAAAATATGATTTAACGAATACTGAATAAAAACTGAGTCTCAGTGGATGTTTCCATTCAATTTTAAGAGAGTTAAATGTTTCATTCCTGTAACACTAATCTTGTTTAAAAAATGTGCATTTTTTTGCAAAATATAGATGTGTTTTAAAAGAAAAATATGATTTAACGAAAACTAATTAAAAGGTTAGTCTTAGTGGATGTTTCCATTCAATTCTAACAGAGTTAAATGTTGCATTCTTGTAACATTAATCTTGTTTAAAAATTCTCATTTTTTTGCAAAAAAATTTGTATTTTCAAATAAAAATATGATTTAACGAATACTAATTGAAAACTGAGTCTCATGGATGTTTCCATTCAATTCTAAGAGAGTTAAATGTTTCATTCATGTAACACTAATCTTGTTTAAAAAAATCTGCTTTTTTTTTTGCAAAATATAGATGTATTTTTATAGAAAAATATGATTTAACAAAAACTTATCAAAAACTGGATCTCAGCGGATGTTTCCATTCAATTCTAAGACAGTTAAATGTTTCATTCATGTATCACTAATCTTGTTTAAAAAACGGCATTTATTGACGAATATAGTTGTATTTTTAAAGAAAAATATGATTTAAAGAAAAGTAATTAAAACTGAGTCTCAGTAGATGTTTCGATTCAATTGTAAGAGAGTTAAATGTTTCATTCCTGTAACACTAATCTTGTTTAAAAGATGTGCATTTTTTTGCAAAAAAAATAGATGTATTTTAAAAGAAAAAAATGATTTAATGAAAACTAATAAAAAACTGAGTCTCCGTGGATGTTTCCATTCAATTCTGAGACAGTTAAATGATTAATTCTTGTTTAAAAAATGTGAATTTTTTGCAAAATATAGGTTTATTTTAAAAGAAAAATATGATTTAACGAATATTAAATAAAAACTGAGTCTCAGTGAATGTTTCCATTCAATTCTAAGAGAGTTAAATGTTTCATTCCTGTAACACTAAGCTTGTTTAAAAAATATGCATCTTTTTGCAAACAAATAGTTGTATTTTAAAAGAAAAATATGATTTAACGAAAACCAATTAAAAGGTGAGTATCAGTGGTTTTTTCCATTGAATTCTAAGACAGTTAAATGTTTTATTCCTGTAACACTAATCTTGTTTAAAAAATGTGCATTTTTTCGCAAAAAATAGATGTATTTTATAAGAAAAATATGATTTAACGAAAACCAACGAAAAACTGAGTCTCAGTGGATGTTTCCATTCAATTCTAAGACAGTTTAATGTTTCATTCCTGAACACTAAGCTTGTTTAAAAAATGTGCATCTTTTTGCAAAATATAGGTTTATTTTAAAATAAAAATTTGATTTAATGAATACTAAATAAAAACTGTGTCTCAGTGGCTGTTTCCTTTCAATTCTAAGAGAGTTCAATGTTTCATTCCGGTAACACTAATCTTTTTTAAAAAATAGGCAGATTTTTTCTAAAATATAGATTTATTTTAAAAGAAAAATATGATTTAACGAAGACTAAATAAAAACCGAGTCTCAGTGGATGTTTCCATTCAATTCTAAGAGAGTTAAATGTTTCATTCATGTAACACTAATCTTGTTCAAAATAATGTGTTTTTTTAAAAACATAGGCGGTTTTTGCAAAAAAATAGATGTAGTTTAAAAGGTAAATATGATTTAACGAAAACTAATTAAAAGCTGAGTCTCAGTGGATGTTTCCATTCAATTCTAAGACACTTAAATGTTTCATTCGTGTAACACTAATCTTGTTTAAAAGAAGTACTTTTTTTTGCAAAATATAGATATGTTTTAAAAGAAAATTATGATTTGACGAAAACTATTTAAAAGGTGAGTCTCAGTCGATGTTTCCATTCAATTCTAAGACAGTTAAATGTTTCATTCCTATAACACTAATCTTGTTAAAACAAGTGTTTTTTTTGCAAAATATAGCTGTATTTTAAAAGAAAAATATGATTTAAAGAAAATTAATTAACAACTGATTCTAGTGGATGTTTCCATTCCATTCTAAGAGAGTTAAATGTTTCATTCGTGTAACACTAAACTTGTTTAAAAGAATGTGTTTTTTTGCAAAATATAGATGTATTTTAAAAGGAAAGTATGATTTAACGAAAAAAAATTAAAAGCTGAGTGTCAGTGGATGTTTCCATTCAATTCTAAGAGAGTTAAATATTTCGTTCCTGTAACACTAATCTTGTTTAAACAAATGTGCATTTTTTTTGCAAAATATAGATGTATTTTAAGAGAAAAATATGATTTACCGAATACTAATTAAAAATTGAGTCTCAGTGGATGTTTCGATCCAATTCTAAGAGAGTTAAATGTTTCATTCCTGCAACACTAATTTTATTTAAAAAATGTGCATTTTTTTGCAAAAAAATAGATGTATTTTAAAGAAAAATATGATTTAACAAAAACTAATTAAAAGGTGAGTCTCAGTGGTTGTTTCCATTCAATATGAAGACAGTTAAAAGTTTCATTCCTGTAACACTAAACTTGTTTAAAAATGTGCATTTTTTTTGCAAAAAGTAGATGTATTTTAAAAGAAAAATATAATTTAATGAAAACTAAATAAAAATTGAGTCTCAGTGGCTGTTTCCTTTCAATTCTAAGAGAGTTAAACGTTTCATTCCTGTAATATTAATCTTGTTTAAAAAAATAGGCAGTTTTTTGCAAAATATAGATGCATTTTAAAAGAAAAATATGATTTAACGAGTACTAATTAAAAACTGTGTCTCAGTGGATGTTTCGATTCAATTCTAAGAGAGTTAAAGGTTTCATTCCTGTAACACTAACCTTGTTTAAAAAATTTGCATTTTTTGAAAATATAGATTTATTTTAAAAGAAAAATATGACTTAACGAATACTAAATAAAAACTGAGTCTCAGTGGCTCTTTCCTTTCAATTCTAAGAGAGTTAATATTTTTATTCCTGTCACATTAATCTTGTTTAAAAAAATGTGCATTTTTTTGCAAAATATAGATGTATTTTAAAAGAAAAATAAGATTTAAAGAAAATTAATTAACAACTAAGTCTAGTGGATGTTTCCATTCAATTTTAAGAGAGTTCAATGTTTCATTCCTGTAACACAAATCTTGTTTAAAAAAATGTGCTTTTGCTTTTTTTGCAAAATATAGATGTATTTTAAAAGAAAAATATGATTTAAAGAAAACTAATTAAAAACCGAGTCTCGATAGATGTTTCCATTCATTTCTAAGACAGTTAATTGTTTCATTCATGTAAATGTGCTTTTTTTGAAAAAATCTAGATGTATTTTAAAAGAAAAATATGATTTAATGAAAACGAATCAAAAACTGAGTCTCAGTGGATGTTTCCATTCAATTGTAAGAGAGTTAAATGTTTCATTCCTGTAACACTAATCTTGTTTAAAAAAATGTGCATTTTTTTGCTAAATATAGATGCATTTTAAAAGAAAAATTTGATTTAACGAAAACTAATTAAAAACCGAGTCTCAGTGGATGTTTCCATTAAATTCTAATAGAGTTAAATGTTTCACTCCTGTAACACTGATCTTGTTTAAAAAAATGTGCATTTTTTTTGCAAAATATAGATGTATTTTAAATGAAAAATATGATTTAACGACAACTAATTAAAAGTTGAGTCTCAGTGGATGTTTCCATTCAATTCTAAGAGAGTTAAATGTTTCATTCCTGTAACACTAATCTTGTTTAAAAAAATGTGCTTTTTTTTGCAAAATATAGATGTACATTAAAAGAAAAATATGATTTAACGAAATCTAATTAAAAGCTGAGTCTCAGAAGATGTTTCCATTCAATTCTAAGAGAGTTAAATGTTTCATTCATGTAACACTAAGCTTATTTAAAAAATGTGCATTTTTTTGCAAAAAAATTATGTATTTTAAAAGAAAAATATGATTTAATGAAAACTAGTTAAAAGCTGAGTCTCAGTAAATGTTTCCATTCAATTCTAAGACAATTAAATGTTTCACTCTGTTAGAATAGGATTTGACCAAGAGGTGGGTGAATTGGTCTAATAAAATTTTAGCTCAAGTTCAACTTCACAGAAATGTAAAGTAAAGATACTGAAGGAAAGAGAAGAATGAACACGAAGAGCTTATCCTGGTTCGGTCTCCTCAACCTACATCCAGTCATCAGGACATTCCCGAGATTTCCAAATTCACTAAACAGCAAAAGACAAGGCTTCACCAGCCTTTACAATCTGGGAATCACTCCCCCTTTCTCTTTTCAATTAAACAGAGTATGACACTCTCTGTTTTCTAACTCTCGTTTACCCAAACTTGCTCAAGGCCCTTTCCTTGAGATTTTACAGAAATTTACAAAGTGTTTCAGCCTTAAATATCTCTCAAAAGAGTAGTTGGCTAATAATGAAGCTCAGTAATTATGAACGAAGATTTTTACAGAAAAAGCGTAGTGAATGAAGACTTAAATGCTCATAATTCTTGTTGTCTCTCTGTAATGAATGATGGTCCTTTTATAGATGAATTCTGTTGATTTGTCCGTTAGACTGCATTCAATAGCCGTTACTCTCTTCATCGACCAATTTCTTCTGCATTAATGGCATTTAATGCCTTTGAGTCAGTCGAGGTTGAAGTTGCAGAAGAACGTTAATATCTTCGAGTCATGAGCCATGCTTCTACTTTCTTTCCTGTTTAATGTATCCATCTGCTACATTTATTAGAGCAGTTAGAATTCAAAAATGTCGTTATACAAATATGGAAAGTAGGTGCAACAGGTATGGTGTGTGTCAGACTCAAAGCAGTCAGAGAGAGAGAAAGAGAGTTAGCACTCGAGTGAAAGATTTTTGATGCTCGAGTGTTACTCAAAAGATTTTCAAAGGAGAGCTTAACACT
>JANTPZ010117066.1:0-15720 GCA_025593235.1 Vachellia pachyceras
CCCCAACCAACCATGTAGGTGGAAGTTCAAGCAAGGGTAAGAGCAAAATGAATGGTGATTCAAGAAGCCATAATGTTGTGCTTTTATGTATTAAAGCTGTGTGATATTAAAGACTTATGTTTAAGTTTGTATGTGGTTTGTAAATTAAATCTCTACATATGTGGTAGTCAAAGAGAGGTGAAAGCATGCTTTAAATATAGGCTAGTGCATGTTTAATTATGAACAAAAGAAGAAAGCAAGCAAGCGTGCTAAGAAGAAAGGAAATGAGAATGGCAAAACTTCATAAAAGTGATAGTAAGGTTGATCAAACCCCCAACTTTGGCATGGCGTGAAACAGGGCAAATGAACTCCAAATGAAATGAAATTTTCCAGAAAAATATTTGATGTTTCAATATTTAAAATAAGCTAAATAACACTGGAATTGGATTTTTATATGAGGAGTTATGATGTTCCAAAGTTGGCGAAAAATCACAGAAAACCTGGGAAAATAAAAAAATACCAAATGAAGAGTGCAACTTTGTGTAATAAACTGATTGCATTGGGCATGTTTCTGACCCAATAAGTATTTTTCCCTTGTATATGATTTTGAAAGCTTCAAATAGAAATTGGAACCACTTGATTTCAATTTTTCTAGAATTAGTTATGAATTTTCAAAGTTGGGCCAACATTCAGTGAATAGTAACTTAAAAATCAAATTTTCAGATTTGATATCTTTTGACTTTTAAGCTATTCAAGGCTCAAGAATGGTTCCATAATGATATAAAATGAAGCTAAAGGGGTAAGTTAAGGTGTGTTACACATGGAAACTTCCACTCTTGCTCAGCTATAGATGAGGACTAAAAAAATGCGGTTAGGTCCTCAAAATTCATCCATTTTAGTTGAAAAAATGCCACCTTTTTTTCTGGCATGTATTTGCCAAAAGGATGAACGAAGACTTTTCAGTGCCTCAGAATTGTCTGGAAACTCCATCCCTTGCTCAGCATTGCATGAGGATTCCAAAAATGTGGTTAGGTCCTCAAAATTCATCCATTTGCATCGAAAAGGAGATACCTATTTCTAGCCTGTTTTAGCCAAAAGGGACCTTGAAGACTTTCCTCAGTCTCAGAATTGCATGGGAACTTTCTCTCTTACCAAACGTTCCGTGAGGATTCCAAAAATGAGGTTAGCTCCTCAAAATTCATCCAATTGCGTCGAAATGGAGCCACCTTGTGTTTCTTCTTGCCTGTTATTGTCAAAGGGAAAATGAAGACTTTTCACTGCCTCAGAATTGCGTGGAAACTTCATCTCTTGCTAAGTTTCTTATGAGGATTCCAAAAATGGGGTTTGTTCCTAAAAACTTCATCCGTTTTAGTTGAAACATTGCCACGTTTTGTTTCTGGCCTGCTTTGGTCAAAAGGAAGAACGAAGACTTTTCGGTGTCTCGAAATTGCATGGAAACTTCCTCTCTCGCTCAATTTTACATGAGGATTCCAAAAATGTGGTCAGGCCCGCAAAATCCATCCATTTGCAGCGAAAAGGAGCCAACCTTTTGTTTCTCGAGCTTTTTTTGTCAAAAGGAAGAATGACGACTTTTCACTTCCTTATAATTGCATGGAAACTTCCTCTCCTGCTCAGCTTTACATGAGGATTCCAAAAATGTGATTATTTCCCCAAAATTCATCAATTTTAGGTTAAAAGTTACCAGTTTCTGGCCCACTTTGGTCAAAAGGGAAAATGTAGACTTGCTTTTCGGTCAGAATTGCATCGAAACTTCCTCCCTTGCTCAGCTTTTCATGACGATTCCATAATTGCTGTTAGGCCCTCAAAATTCAT
Organism: Vachellia pachyceras; assembly: GCA_025593235.1. Classification (NCBI taxonomy): domain Eukaryota; kingdom Viridiplantae; phylum Streptophyta; class Magnoliopsida; order Fabales; family Fabaceae; genus Vachellia; species Vachellia pachyceras. The sequence goes on from JANTPZ010117066.1 coordinate 1,813, forward strand.
CCGTTTGCGTCGAAAAGGAGCCACCTTGGTTTCTGGACTGTTTTGGTCAAAAGGAAGAATGAAGACTCACCATTGTCTCGGAATTACATGGAAAATTCCTCGCTTGCTCGGTTTTGCAAGAAGATTCCAAAAATGTGGTTAGGTGCTCCTAATTCATCCATTTGCATCGAAAAGAGGCCACCTTGTGATTCTGGCGTGTTTTGGTCAGAAGGAAGAATGACGGCTTTGTTTTTTTGTAAAAAGAATGACGGCTTTTCACTACCTCATAATTGCATGGAAACTTCCTCTCTTGCTCTGCTATAGATGAGGACTAAAAAATGCGGCTAGGTCCTCAAAATTCATCCATTTTAGTTGAAAAGTTGCCACCTTTTTCTGGCATGTATTTGCGAAAAGGAAGAACGAAGACTTTTTGGTGCCTTAGAAATTCTTGGAAACTTCATCCCTTGCTCAGCTTTGCATGAGGATTCCAATAATGTGGTTAGGTGTAACACACCTTAACTTAACCTTTAGCTTCTATATATATTGATTTAGAATCAAAGGGAAGCCTCAACTTGATTAAAAGGTCCAAAAGATTTAATTTGAAATCTTTCAATTTTTTGAAAGTTACTATTCATTGGTTTTAGGGCCAACTTTGAAAACTTATAACTAATTATACAAAAATCGAAATTGAGTGCTTCCAATTTCTAATTGAAGCTTGTAAGTTCCTTTATAAAGGAGAAATACTCATTGAGTCACTAGCTTGCCCAATTGATACAGTTTAATTCATGAAAATGCACTGTTCATTTGGTCATTTTTCTATTTTCCCAGGTTTTTCAGTGATTTTCTTCAAACTTTGGAACATCATAACTTTCTGTACAAAACTCCAAATTCAGTGTTCTTTGGCTTGTTTTAAAGCTTGCAATGTGAACTATGTTTCTGAAAACTTTCATCTCATTTGGAGTCCATTTGCTCTGTTTCACGTCAGGGAAAATTAGGGGGTTTGACCAACTTTACCTCCAGCACTTAGTCAATTTTCAGCCCTACTTAACTTCACATCAGTGATTTCTAAACTATACTTAATCATATTAACCTATGTGATTAGGTATACTTAGATCATACATCATTTGTCATAAGTCCATGATACATGTACAAATTACATTACATGTTACATTACAAACTTTAACAATAATAACATAAAGTTCATAATAAAATCCACAACATTACACATCAAACTTGGCTTCATGAATCAATCATTTTCTCCTTACCCTTTGATGTGCTTCCACCTAAAAATTTGTTAGTGGGGGAGGGTGAGACTTTTGGAAATCCCAATAGCAAAGCTTACTAACATACATATAAAATTGCATGACATGTTTTAATTTCATAAAGGAATGTGTAACAATGTAAAATGTGTACCAAGCACATATCAATGCATATGGCCATAGCATCATGTCACTCATAAACACATTTCAACAATGTCATAAAGTCATGCTTAAGGTAATTTCATAATAATGTTAGATAAAGTTAGAAAACTTTGCTACCTTTGTATCTTAACTTTTCTTCTTTACTTTGAATCCTTTCTTGAGTACTTGAAAATTCACCCTCTTGAACCAAATCTTTGCCTACACAATGGACAATATAATGGCTATCAAACATATGCCATTTCCAATGCAAGAAACAATGTGAAATCCCTTTAACCATTCCCTTGAACTTCATAAACTCTAGAACATCAAACTTGTCTCTAACTTTTTCTAATGCTTCCATAAAATTGGGGTCACTTATACCCTACACAAAAACTCATTTTGAATCCATTGGAAGCATCAAAATAATCAAAACAATTCATCTCTCCCATTTTTCCAGGTAGGCCGAGAGGTATCACACATATTCAACAACATTAATTTTTCAACTTCCAATACTTATATCATCATGTTCTTGCTTTCAAACTCTCATTCATGCATGGTAAAACTTGATTCTAACTCTCCTACATCAAGAGGAAAATTGGGCAGCATCTCCCCTATTTAATCATGATTTCCCAATTTACAAAATTCACAAAAACAACTTCAACAACCACAATATATATCAACATGCTCCTTACAACAAGAGGAGACATTTGCAACAACTTAATGGCTCTAAATCCCTCTCTTTCTCACTTTAGCTCTCAAGAACCCTAGCTATGGAACTTGAGAAAGAGAAACCAAATCAGATTTTGAAACCATGGAAAGTGAAGGGAAGATCACAATGAAGAGATTGATGTATTTCTTTAGTTAGATTCTTCTCTTACCTTGATTTTCTTCAAGCTTTTCTCCCTCTTCAAGAGCCGAAAAATGGGGTCCTTCTCTCCCTCTAACCCCAGCAGCAAAGTCGGCCAAGGGCTATTATTGGTCCACCACATGAGCATTTGTTAAGCTCTCACTGGCCCTTCAAAAAGTGTCATAATTGCTGTAATTTGCTGGTTAAAAATCTGGTTACATTAACCAAACTGGATTCCATTCGGTTACTTTTACCATTGCACTTTTTACCGGTAAACTTAACTTTATTCCTGTAAATCTTTTTCTACTTTTCTGGAGATATTTCCTCCTCATTTAATCTCCATATTTTCATCTTGAATATAACAAATTTATTATCCCCAAAATGTTCTTTACTTTCCTCAAATTTTACAGGATTAATTTATCCTATCCAAAATCCCTGAAAACGTACAATCGGAGAGCAAAATTCTTTTAGGGCCTTGAAAAATACTACATTTTTCACTGATTCTCTAACTCTTTTCCTTTTTCCAAAATTCCCTCTAGATTTTCCAAAATTAATTTTTGAAATAATTATATTTCGGGGATTTTCTGGTCTTTTTCGAAACTTTTTCCCAATTTTTGGGAAAATCGTCTTAATCGTACACTGGATAATAATTTTATTAAATATTATAAAATTCACTGGGTTTTTTCATATTTTTACCTAAATTTTTGGAGGGCTCCTAATATCTTAAATAATTATTTTTATCCTTTTTGCCCTTCAAAATTATATAAATAAAAATCTAGTTTGAATTTGGAAAATCCGTGTTTCGTGGTTGTGATCAGTGACTCGAGCTCTGTCTATTGGGCATCTGAAAATTTTGGTCAACAGTTGACTTTTGACTTTGACTTTGTCAAATGACCAAAATGCCCTTCCACTTTCTCATAATTACCATTTTGCCCTTACTTTCTCTACTTTTCCCAAAATTACAATTTTGCCCTTACTTTTAATACTGAAAGATCTTTATGCCCTTGGTCTTTTATTAAATGACATATGGGTCCTTTCCTAAAGGTCACCCATCCTCACATTACTCTAGGGCAAGTACACTTAACTTTGAAATTCCTATGGAACTCCATACACCAAACTAGATCTAACTTTACAACTTCTGGCTATAACTTTCCTTTCTTTATGAGCTATCTACCTCTGGTTTCCCTTTTCATTTTCTAGTTATCGGATTAGCATTTAATTTAGCTAGCAGAAAAATTATGGATATTACATTAGGTCCTCAAAATTCATCCATTTGCATTGAAAAGGAGCCACCTTCTGTTTCTTGTCGGTTTTGGCCAAAAGGGATAATGAAGACTTTCCTCGATCTCAGAATTGCATGGAAACTTTCTCTCTAACCAAGCGTTCCGTGAGGATTCCAAAAATGCGGTTAGTTCCTCAAAATTCATCCAATTGCGTCAAAATGAAGCCACCTTGTGTTTCTTCTTGCCTGTTATTGTCAAAAGGAAAATGAAGACTTTTCACTGCCTCAAAATTGCGTGGAAACTTCATCTCTTGCTCAGTTTCTTATGAGGATTCCAAAAATGTGGTTATTTCCTAAAAGCTTCATCCGTTTTAGTTGAAATGTTGCGACCTTTTGTTTCTGGCATGCTTTGGTCAAAAAAAAGAACGAAGACTAATTGCATGGAAACTTCCTCTCTTGCTCAGTTTTACATGAGGATTCCAAAATTGTGGTCAAGCCTGCAAATCCATTCATTTGTGGTGAAAAGGTGCCAACCTTGTGTTTCTGGAGCTTTTTTGGTCAAAAGGAAGAATGACGACTTTTCACTGCCTCATAATTGCATGGAAACGTCCTCTCCTGCTCAGCTTTGCATGACGATTCCAAAAATGTGATTATTTCCTCAAAATTCAACAATTTTAGGTACAAAGTGACCATTTTCTGGCCCGCTTTGGTCAAAAGGGAGAATGTAGACTTTTCGGTGTCTCAGAATTGCATCGAAACCTCCTCCCTTGCTCAGCTTTGCATGAGGATTCCATAATTGCTGTTAGGCCCTCAATTCATCCATTTGAGTCGAAAAGGAGCCACCTTGGTTTCTGCACTGTTTTGGTCAAAAGGAAGAATGAAGACTCACCACTGTCTTGGAATTGCATGGAAACTTCCTCTCTTGCTCAGTTTTGCAAGATGATTCCAACAATGTGGTTAGGTGCCCGAAATTCATCCATTTGTGTCGAAAAGGAGCCACCTTGTGATTCTGGCGTGTTTTGGTCAGAAGGAAGAATGATGGCTTTTCACTACCTCATAATTGCATGGAAACTTCCTCTCTTGCTCAGCTATAGATGAGGACTAAAAAATGCGGCTAGGTCCTCAAAATTCATCCATTTTCATTGAAAAGTTTCCACCTTTTTTTCTGGCATGTATTTGCCAAAAGGAAGAACGAAGACTTTTCGGTCCCTCAGAATTGCCTGGAAACTTCATCCCTTGCTCAGCTTTGCATGAGGATTCCAAGAAGTGGTTAGGTCCTCAAAATTCATCCATTTGCATCGAAACTAATTTCATAGACTCAAAATGATGTGAAACTAATTTCATATGAAACTAGACTCAAAATGCGTTTCATAGACACCAAGAACAGCATCAAATGATTTTGAATGAAGGAGATATAAATTTCTAAACTTTGTCTCTGACATTTGTCTATTGTATCTATCATAACTTTCTTTCTATAATATATTTGGGACTGATTCTTGTTTCATATGAAAGTAGACTTGCAGGGATTTCCATTGATATATTATTTACACTCGAGTATTGGGTTTTCAATACTTAAGTATCGAGCACTCTTTTTCTCAAAACACAAGACTTCCACCAAAACACTCGAGTAATGGTAAGAGAAGTGACGACACTCGAGTATTATGTTTCTAACACTCGAGTATTGTGACATCTCAAAAGACTTCGCTTCAAGTTCTCCTCTGAACACTAGAGTAGTAACTGAAAGTGTTCTTAACACTCGAGTACAAAATTTTAACACTCAAGTATTTGTACTTGAATTCAAGAAACTTCTGCAATACTCTCAGCAAACACTCGAGCAATTTCAAAAGTGTTATAAAACTCGAGCATTGAAACAAAGTATTGTTCAAAATACTTGGTTATCACTTGAGTATTGTGAAACAAAACTCGAGTATTGATTTTCTCAACGGCTATTTTCTCTGACAGCTTTTACCTACTCTTTGCAACTTACCTTATTTGTGTTTAACAAAGTTTGAATCTAACCTGCTCTAATAAATGCTCATGCTTTAACTTAGCAAAAGGGAATAGGTCTTCTGATCACATCTCCGGCGTGGGCTCAACGGACATATTCTCAGACATAGGCAATCCTATGACAGAAGCAATTAATACAAGACAATGAGCATTGATACAGAGGTAACAGATACAACGCTTCTCTCCAACGGATATATTTTTACCAGCATCTATAAATATGAGGAAGCAATGAACAGAGAAAGAAGAGAGACGAAATATATGGAGTCACTGAACACAAAACAGAGAGAGTGTGGATTCGAGGAAATCACACAACAACTTTAGGACTCTGTTATCATAACCATTAGCTTCAGTGTCAATACAATCCGCTTCATAGAGTGAAGCATTTCCCAAATGTAATCATCCCAACCATTGAGAGTCGCTTAGGATATAGACCTGAGTGAAACAAAGTGTAACCTTACATATGGTAAGGGGGAGTGATTGTAAAGGTTTCTCAAGTACCTACGTTATAAACTTGAGTGGGTTCATAAATGCCTGGAAACATTTATGGGGTTCTCAAGTACCCACCGTTACGAACTTGAAAAAGCTTCGCAAGTGTCTGCAGAGAACTTGTGGTTGTAATGGTTTTCCAAGTACCTGGTTTAAACTTGGATGTTATAGTGGATTGAAAATCTTAGAAGTGTCTGAGGACTAGACGTAGGTCAAAGAGGGCCAAACCCAGATAAATTGTTGTGTGTTTATCTTTCATTCATCTTCTCTAATTTCTAATTACTTCATTTTTATTCAATCTGTTTTCATACTTTGTTTTGATTAACTTATGATTTGGATGTTTTGATTAACTAAGTTTTAATCAGAAAATTTTTGTAAACACCCAATTCACCCCCCTCTTGGGTACAGCTATCCTAACATTTGGTATCAAAGCATGTCTCTATTTTAAAGGACTTAATGGTCTCAAGAGTGATCCATGGCTGAAATTGGGTTGTCTGAGTTTTTGAATGTACTGTTCTACTATTTTGAAAGAAATTGATTCTTTTGTATTTTAAAGCTAGAATGATAAATTATATAAAAGGATTTGATTATGATTTGTGGAATGGTTTCAAAAATGTTTTTCATCTCAAACAGAGATAGGATTGGATGGAAGAAGAAAAGAAATTGATTTCCTTGAACTCTTGAGCAATGAAACTTCAGTATCGTGATTTTTATCAAAGTTAAATTTTTACTTAAGACATTTGGGATTCTCTTGATTTTATTTATATTTCGAACAAATGTCTTGATGATAAAAGTGTTGAAAGTTCCATCTGAATCTATAAGTTGTATATCCATTATTGATGAACAATTGTGAAGCTGTAAGTGTACAAGGAGCGATCACAAAATACTTCCATGAGTCAGTTAGCACAAAAGAACAAGAAGTGAGTGGATTCCAGAGAAGAGGTCCTTGCGGCTGAATCACTCTCAAAAGCTCAAGATGCACTTATGGTAAAAAGTTCCATTTCTTCTCATTCTTGTTTTCGAAAATGCTTTCCCCTTTAGAAGTTTGCATAAAGCTGTTGTTTAAAAAAATATCTTTTGTCTCCATTTCTGATGAAAATAGATTTTTAATCATGCTCTAGAAATTATTGTTGGATATAAGAACTTACACAAGTTGATTACATCTCTTTACCAACACAATTCTTAAAAATTTGTTTTGTTTAACTATCAGAGCATTGATATAATGTTGTGACTGAAAATTATTTTGAAAAAAAAAGGATTTTGCTCCAATGATGAAGATATATGGGATACTCTTGATTCTCTCTATACCTCTAACAATTGTGTTCAAGTGGAAATTCTTGACAGTTCATCAAAGTCTATAAGTTGCATATCCTCAGATGATGAACAATTGGAAGTTGAGAACGATGAAGAATTTACAAAACGCTTCCATAACACAAAACAGAATATATGAGAAAGAGGATTCCAAGGAAGAGCTATACCTTAACAAATATGATGAATCATGCTCTGGAGCTCTAAATTCACTTTTTGGTAAACAATTTTAATTTTTTTTATGCATATAGGAAAATAAATTTTATAAGCTTGCATAGAATTGTTTTTCAAGCTATTGTTGATTCAATTTCAAAATCCAAAAATGTTTAAGTCCTGCTGGAAAACTTTTGGGAAGAAAGAATGTTCATGTGCGCATGCTTTTGACAAACTCGGTACTTACAAATCTTTCATTTGTAACTATTGTTCAAAAGCTGGTCATATTTCTCATACATGCTATATTAGAAGAAATTCTAATATGAGAAGTAAATTTTTGGGTATCATAAGGACAAGTAAGGTCCGATACTGACATTTAAGGACGTAGTTATATGTGGGTACCAACATGTCCATCTAGTGCTCATTTGTGCAGATTGATTCTATACGATATGGACATAAAGATACCGAGAAGAAAAAGAATCAAAGAGCTTCTCATGTATGAAAAAGGAGACTCACAGAACCTACATCAAAAGGAGAATGCTTGGATCATCCAGTATGCTTGGATCATCCAGTGCATAATCATAAGAAGCAACGAAGGCAATGAATGTTTACATGTTCAACTTCAGGAATGGACTACCACAGAAGTACCCTTCAACTATCTTGAAGTAAACAAAAATAGGAGGATCTCTCATACAAAAAGAAGAAGAGGATTCTTAGAGTTTATATCAGATGAGAGAGAGTTGCAGTCACCCAAAGCAAAATTTGACAAAGTGTTCATTGGGTGAGAAAAGCCAATCCTCCAAGTACCTAAGAGGAAGCTAGACAAGTGAAGAATGAATTATGATGTTGGAATTGCAAAAAGGAGGCATCTATGTTGATCCATCTAAACCAAGCAAGCCAGCACTGGGGCACGAGGAAATATTGTGATATCTAATCCTTATCTTATGTTGTCTTTATTTGAAAATCTTATTTTGGTACTTAATCATTATAGCAATCATTTTCTTGGTTCTCAAATTATTTTTAGATTGCTACCGGAAAGAAAAATTGGGCATAGTTTTCCAATGATCCTATGATTGAAGTGCACAACTCAAAAATTATTTTAAGATTTCCAATTCATCAAAATTATCTTTTCTTGATGCATACACATATTTTGGAAAACACCCATGCTCTACTTGTATTTAATCTGTTTTCAAAAATTGGAAGTTGATTTCTTTTGTGAAACTAGAAATGCTTCAAACTTCATGGAGTCTTTCACGCATGGTAATCTTTTATGTGCCATTTTCTAATTGAACTTTTGAGCCATATCTGCTTATATCTGTCAAGAAATCCATGAGTTTCAAGTTCATCTCTATCTTTGAAAAGAATTCATTGTGTGAAATGCTTCATGTTTGATATGCTTGTTCAAAACTTGTTCTAGGGATTTCAATGTTCAATAGTTCATCATTTTATCTTTATGCATACAAGATGAATTGAAATGAATTTTTTTTTCTATGCATAAAGTCATGATTCATTACCCTCAATCCTTTGAAATGAAATTGATAGAGCATGACAGTCTATTGTGATTTCTACAATCTAATCATGAGTGGATCCAAGTGAAATTGGATACCAACAAAATAAAAAGATTGATATGATTTTGTAGGATGAAAAAAAAAGCTTCTCAAGGCATTGACTACATGAAAATAAGCATGTACCTTGTTGATGATGAATCCTAAAGCTTAACTTTTGGTGCTGAATGTGCAAAGGAGGGAAATCAACAATGATCAACCAAAATCAAGCAAGACACGACAAGGAAGAGCATATATTGTATCACATAATCTTTACCTAAGTGTGTATTTCAAATTATTTATCATTTGGGTAATGATTATATGATTCTTTTGCATTCCAATAGCAATCCATTCCTAATATTTTTCAAAAGATTTCTCAGATTGCTAACTGGATTGAAAATGAAAATTGTGCATAATCTTTTTACAAAATCTTACTTTCAAATGCACAATTCAAATTCATGTTTTGACATTGAATGCATATATTTTTAAAAGATATTTATATTTTGATTACATTCAAATATCATTTTTCAAACTTGGAAGTCATATTTATATGTTAGAAATGCTTCAATTCCTTCAATTGAGTTTTCCCCCTAGTGACTCTCAATGCGCTTTCTAGAAAAGAGTTCAATACATTTGAGTCTTATTGATTTGTGTGAACTCAAGTCATTTGGACAATGAGTATGTGCCTCAATATTCATATATTCTCTTTGCTCAAATACATAGTGATTGATTATATTTTTCTGAGTAATATGAGTATTTCACTCAGGTCCTAACTTGAATGTTCTTGCATGTCAAGCTAAATGGCAAAGTCATTGTGCTTACATTCATCATGATTGGGCCCTTTTGCCATTTTATTAATCAGATGACTTTTGCTCTTGGGAAATTCTTCAACATCTGAACATCAATGTTTTTAAAGTGAAGCATCGCTTATGTACTTCTTGATTGGTGACCTCCATCATTTTCAACATAAATTCATATGTTTAGAAAATCAGTTTCAAATTCATTCAAAATATCAACTTTATCTATCCATTATGATTTGAAAGAACATCTGAGTTTTGAAAACATGACATGATCATTCTAGGAAAACCTGATCTCATTCATGAATCATCAACTTTTAAATGTTGATCATGTCTATTCTCTCTAAATAGATTTGCGTGCATAAGTTCACTGGGTTGAGCAAACTTGATTTTCAAATGGTCCTTGTGTTTCTTAAAATTGCTTTCATTATACGGAGCATAAATCCTTTCAAGCAAATTGCAAGTACATCATTTTGATCCTTCTGTCTCTGAGCATTGCATCTAAAAATTGCAAATGACACATTTTTTAGTTAAAACTCCTTTACTAATTGCCATTAAATTTTGTAAAACATCACTCTTGTTATCATCCAATCGTTACCCATTATGAATTGGATTTGAATTCAATTATTTGGGGTAAATGCTTATTGATCCTTGTTCCTTGATTTGATTATATGAGAGCATAAAAATTGTTGTGCTTAACCTCATTGGGTACCAAAGAATACCCCAGTTCAATGTTTTGCAGGTGCTTAAGTGTGTATTTTCAATGTTACCAATCAAAATGCTCAAGCACAGGATCAAGGTTTTGAAGTTTTTGAAGCAGTACTCGAGCACAAATGAAGTTATGCTCGAGTATTAGAGTAAATTCAATCAACTGATACAGTGCTGGATGCTAACTCTCGAGCAATGTGAGGAAGCACAGGTAATGCTCGAGCATTCTATCTCAATGCTCGAGCAGTGTAAGTTTTTCTATCATCAAAGACCATGATGCTCGAGTACTGGGAAATAGCTCTCGAGCACTAGAATGCAGCACTCGAGCACTGAAAGCTACTGCTCAAGTGTTGGTCAATTTATTCTTGAAGTGCCAATGGTCTTCAGTTTTCTTTCCCAGCACTCAAGTGATACTTCTTTGACCCTAGTGATATTGGCCAAAAATGTTTTCAAATAGCCAGAGATCATTCATATATTCCAACAGTGTTGCACATTCATTTTCTCTAAAATGATTTTCTAAGTCTTTAAAATCTTCATCAAAATTAGTTTTGTTTTCTCAAAACTTCCTCCAGTTTGTTATTTGCCAAATCAACAATCACTTTCAACTTTTGCTCAACTATTCTATAAATTATTTTCAACTGTCATGAAATATTTTGAAAATTTGGGAAAAATCACAAATCTGTTTTTCATGATTGTTTTAAACCATGCATTCATTAAGGAGGAGCTTCACATTAACTTGTGTTTTTTTTCAAATTACAAAGCTCATATTAGTTTTGATGATGTATTTTCCTTTCCTGCTCATTATTTAAACACCTTTTGTTGAAAGGAATATTTCATACTTGTTTGTGCTAACCAATCTCCTTGCAAGAGTGAGTTTGACATTATGATAGGAGAATTGGAAGCTATTCATCAGACTCATATTGTTGATGCGCTCACAAGCTTTATTGTGAACTTACTTCCAAGCAACATCATCTACATCAATATGAAAGAATGCTCTCGATGGAAGATTCTTGAGAATGACATCCGAGCTGCACAAAAACAACAAGAGAGGATGGCAATAGACTTCAAAGATCAATCATCAAGTTGCCAAATCAAATGAGCATTTCTAAACCCTTCTTTATCTTTCAAGCTTGTTTTAACATCTCTGGTTTCTATTAAGGATAAAGGAGATCTTTGCAAATTTATTTCAAATCTATTTTCAAACGCTCCTTTCAGTTTCTAAGTCCTCCCTCTTACAATGCAAATATAAAAAAGTATAAGGATAAAGGATAAAGGAGAATGTTAGATATGATGATGTCAAATATAAAAGAGCAAAAAGTATTTACAATGCATATTGATTTACTGCTATATTGTGAGCAAAAACTTTTACAATGCAAATTGATTTACTACGATATTTGTGCATTATTTTAATTGGAGGATGATGTGGTTTTGAATATATTTTGGATGTTAAAATGTTTCAAATAGATGTTTTATTATCATACATTGAGTTACCATTCATCTAAGCTTCATTTGGATGTTCAAATCTGATTCTGGAATTTAATACTCGAGTATGATGAGCTTTAGGGGTTTCCTATGACATTACTTAAAGCAAAACTCGAGTATACACTTGAAGTATTGAATTTTGGAGTCAACACTCGAGTATTGGGGTCACAAAAATTGAGTCTTGACCTTCTAGGAGTCAACACTCAAGTATTGGGGTCACAAAACTCGAGTGTTGGCCTTTTGGAAGTCGATACTTGAGTACTGGAACGTAATACTCGAGTATCAGCCTCCTTTGGTTTCTATCAGCTCGATATATGTTTGGTATTTTTACTATATCTCCCAAAATACAAGTCCGATTGATGTGAAACTAATTTCATATGAAACTAAACTCAAAATGCGTTACATAGACACCAAGAACAGCATCATATGATTTCGGATAAAGGAGATATAAATTTCTAAACTTTGTGGTCGAATTCAACGCTTTATCTCTGACATTTGCCTATTGTATCTATCATAAATTTCTTTCTATAATATATTTGGGACTGATTCTTGTTTCATGTGAAAGTAGACTTGCAGGGCTTTCCATTGATATATTATTTACAAGGTTTGGAGCTGAATTATAACCATTGCAAGTTGAGCCATGTGTTGAAGGCTGGATTGTGACCTGTGCAAGTGCAAATCATTAAGTAGAACTCGAGTTCTGCATTTACAAAACTCGAGTTTCGTGATCTAAATGGCATTTTGACACTATAAATTCAGTAAAACTCGAGTTATAACTTGGGAATACTCGTGTTATATCACAGGTTTCACGAAACTCAAGTTACAGCATGCTCAGAACTCGAGTTGTGCCTTATGGTTCATAGAACTCAAGTTTTATATTTCCAAAACTCGAGTATCATGCTTCCTAAATATTTTCCAATTATGAAATTGATGTCAACATTCGAGTTCCAGTTTTCAACACTCAAGTATCGAGTTCCATTTTTAGTTTGCAGCACTTCACTTGAAGCAGAACACTCGAGTTGTGAAAGAAGAGTTGCCAACACTCGAGTGCTAGTTTGCAACACTCGAGTATTGGGCAAAGTTTTCAAATGTGGCGCAACACTTCAAACAGAACACTCGAGCATTTGATGAAAGTGTTGTCAACACTCGAGTATTGGATTTTCAATACTCAAGTATCGAGCACTCTTTTTCTCAAAACACAACACTTCCATCAAAACACTAGAGTAATGGTAAGAGAAGTGACAACACTCAAGTATTGTGACATCTCAAAAGACTTCACTTCAAGTTCTCCTCTGAACACTCGAGTAGTAACTGAAAGTGTTCTTAACACTCGAGTACAAAATTTTAACACTCAAGTATTTGTACTTGAATTCAAGAAACTTCTGCAATACTCTCAACAAACACTCGAGCAATTTCAAAAGTGTTATAAAACTCGAGCATTAAAACAAAACACTCGAGTATTGTTCAAAATACTTGGTTATCACTCGAGTATTGTGAAACAAAACTCGAGTATTGATTTTCTCAAAGGCTATTTTCTCTGACAGCTTTTACCTACTCTTTGCAACTTACCTTATTTGTGTTTAACAAAGTTTGAATCTAACCTGCTCTAATAAATGCTCATGCTTTGACTTAGCAAAAGGGAATAGGTCTTCTGATAACATCTCCGACGTGGGCTCAACGGACATATGAACATAGGCAATCCTATGACAGAAGCAATTAATACAAGACAATGAGCATTGATACAGAGGTAACAGATACAACGCTTCTCTCCAACAGATATATTTTTACCAGCATCTATAAATATGAGGAAGCAACGAACAGAGAAAGAAGAGAGACGAAATATATGGAGTCACTGAACACAAAACAGAGAGAGTGTGGATTCGAGGAAATCACACAACAACTTTAGGACTCTGATATTATACTTCTCCATGAGCTTCAATGTCAATACAATCCGCTTCATAGAGTGAAGCATTTC
>JANTPZ010117104.1:0-20063 GCA_025593235.1 Vachellia pachyceras
AAATGACCAAAATACCCTTTAACTTTCTCATAATTACCATTTTACCCTTACTTTCTCTACTTTTTCAAAATTTACTATTTTGCCCTTACTTTTGATACTAAAAGACCTTTATGTCATTGGTCTTTTATTAAATGACGTATGGGTCCCTTCCTATAAGGTTTCCCATCCTCATATTGCTTCTAGGGCAAATATACTTAATTTTGGAATTCACACGGAGCTCCGTGCCTGAACTTCGGCCTTTAGTCTTTCTTTCTTTTTGAGCTTTCTACTTTTCGTCTCTAATTCATCATCATAATCATCATATTAGCCTTTATTTCATTTAGTATGAAATTATGGATATTACAATTAGTCCACTAATCATATTGAGGATTATTGATTTAGTGGGAGATTAATAATCTACTTTGCATATTTTGAAATTGTAGAATCATGTCCACTAGTAATACTGCAACACTATCACTGCGATCAGTCCTCCAGAAGGACAAACTCAATGGAACGAACTTTCTTGACTGGTTCAGGAACTTGAGGATTGTTCTCAAACATGAAAAGGAAAGGTAAGGGTATTAGAAAGGGTAACAGATTTATTGGTAAGACCAAAAGGCCAAACAAAACTGAAACCAAGTCCACGCCTAATAAGGCAAAGCCTCCAAAGGATGGAGTCTTCTATTTCTCCAATGAACTTGGTCATTGGAAATGGAATTGCAAACTCTTCCTGGAAGATTTGGAAAAGAAAAGGAAGGATAGCGGGGCTATCTCTGTTGGGATTAGTGCGTACACGCAGCGGAATTTAAAATTTTCTAATCCCAAATACGGATCTATCGAAGGCGTTTAGATTGAGAAGATGAAGGCGTACCTTTTGCGTTTCAAAATTATCTCTTGCTCTGCGTCTAGCTCTTCAGGTTCCACAACGTCCCGCGTTATTACTTCCGATCACGAGGAGCCGACGTTCTTTCAATTACCTCCCTCTACCAGTATCCACGCGAACAGTCTCCAACAATAGCAGCGTGCTAGCGCCTCTTGGTTCCACTCTCTCTCTCTAGGGTTTCTTAGCTCAAGGATGAACTCAATTATGAAAATTGGATTTTTTTCTTCTGTCCACGAGCATTTATATTTATAAAGCTCATAGAGTACATCATAATAAAAGATTCATCTTTTATTAATCTTTTAAAATTTGAATTTCAATTTAAGAAGGATATTCTAGATCTAATCTTGAAATTCAAATTTCAAAAGATATTCAAGATCTAATATTAAATTTCGGATTTCAAGGATATTCTAGATCTAATATTGAAATTCAAATTTCAAAAGATATTCAAGATCTAATATTAAATTTCGAATTTCAAGGATATTCTAGATCTAATCTTGACATTCAAATTTCAAAAGATATTCAAAACCCAATCTTGAATTTCGAAATTCAATATTCAAAATGTTAAATTCGAATTTTGCAATCTTAACTTGGATTAAATTGATCTGATCAAATAATATCCATTTAATTAATCCAAATAATGAGCCAACAGATTTAATTTATCCTCATAAATTAAATTGACGTTAGTTGTTCAATTTATCAAATAAATTAAACTAACACACACAAATATTATTTATATAATATTGTGCAACTTTGAATTTCAACATATATACACATATATTTAAATTTTGAATAAACCCTAGAAATAAAGCTTATATTGGGTTGTTCTTGCGTGCGACCCTGTAAGCCCATATAAAGTTAGCAGTGGGCTAAACTCAACATTAGCCCACAAGTTGCAAGCGGTCTCTAGCAAGACATTATGACTACCCAAATTATGCGGGGATCGTTAACACAATGCAACCTTTTACGCAACCACATCACGTCCCTTTTGTCACGTGATATTTCAGTCAAGGATAAGGCATGGATGACGTCATCCTCCTATTCCTGACCATTACTTTCTCGATCCCTGAGTAGTCTGATTAAAGAAACGAAAACTCATTTTCGTTACAGTATGGCCATACATTTCTCAGACTCACTCATCGAGGGGCCTAGTAATATCTCTCAACTAATGTGAGGGAGAAATCCCATCTTGATCACTCACATTCCTCCATATGAAAACCCCCAAGCCCGATCATAGCCTTTATCATCACCTGGTCAAAGATGACTTTTGACTAGGTCCAAGCTTAACGACTTTCATGTAGTAATCCATGATGATCTTAGGTCGAAAGACATTGTGACGTGATTACATATGAGATAAGCTAATGACTTAATCCATGTAGCTTTCTCATAGTGGGTCGGTCAAGCACGTTGTACTCTTACATGTGCCTATGACTTTGACTTGTATCTCCATACCTTATCAAAGTCATGCTGGTCTTGCTTTATCTTTGTTCCCACATAGATAACTGACCAGGGACATTTAGGACAATATTCATAATTTGCCCATGGATGCAATTATAATAATAAACACACAAAGTTTATGATAATTAAATGGAGAAAATTCATTAAAATAAATAATGTACGAAGTACAGTGGTTGGCCCTAGGGCACAATTTCCAACAATCGCTTCAGATATTTATGTTATAAATATTCATTTTTCTACTTGCTCTACATGGGTATTAGATACTGCATGTGATTCTCACATCTGTACGAATGTACAAGGTCTTAAGGATAGTAGAAAACTAAAGAAACGGGATGTAGACCTACGTATTGGAAATAAAGCAAGAGTTGTTGCTTTAATCGTAGGCACTTATGAATTAGTTCTGCCTAGTGAGACATCCTACTAATTGAAATATCTATAACATAACTATCAAAATGATTAAATCAAATGATTTAAATCCAACCTACTTATGGCATTGTCGTCTAGGCCATATAAATGAGAAACACATCTATAAAATATATTAAGATAGATTTCTTAGCTCATTTGATTTTGAATCAAGCGACATGTATAGATCTTATTTATTGGGAAAGATGATTAAGGAACCTTTTACTGGGCATAGTGAGAGGGCCACTGATTTATTGGGCTTCATACATACAGATGTATATGGACCACTAAATACAACTGCCAAAGGAGGTTATCTGTACTTCATTACTTTCATAGATGATTTCAGCAGATACAGTTATGTCTATCTAATGAATCACAAATCTGAGTCTTTTGAAATGTTCAAAATATTTCAGAATGAAGTGCAAAACCAACTTGGCAAGATAATTAAGGCCTTTCAATCTGATCGAGGAGGCAAATATTTGAGCCAAGAATTTTTGATCATCTTAAGAATTGTGGGATAATCTCACAACTCACTCCTCTAGGAACATCACAATGGAATGGAGTTTCTGAAAGGAGGAATCAAACTCTATTAGATATGGTTTGATCTATGATGAGTCAAACAGATCTTCCACCTTCCTTTTGGGGCCATGCACTGAAAACGGCTGCGTTCACACTGAATCGTGTTCCGTCTAAGGCATTTGAAAAGACACCATATGAGATATGGACTCGGAAGAAACCTAACTTGTCTTTTCTCAAGATTTGGGGATGTGAGGTCCATGTTAAATTTTCATGCTAAGTGAAATAAAGGCTAATATGAATATCCATTTGGAAATTTTAAGATTAATAAAGATTAATCTTGAATATCCATTTGGAAATTCGAATTTCAAACTTAATAAATATTAATTTTGAATAATTTCAAGATTAATCTCATATTCGAGAGGCTCTCCAGGAGTTCGACAAACATTAGGACTTATGAGCAAGAGAAGCAGAAAAAATTCAAATTTGATTGTAAGCCACAGAAATCCTAAAGAGAGTGAGACGTAAGAGGCGCTAGCATGCTGCGATTGTTGGAAACTGTTCACGTGGATACCGGTAGAGGAAGGTGATCAAAGAAGTTTAGCTCCTCGTGATCGTAATCAAGAATGCAAAAGGTCATGGAACCTGAAGAGATCTAAACGCAAGAAGCACTTTGGATTCGAAACGCCAAAGATACGCCTTCATCTTCTCGATCTAAACCCCTTTGATAGATCCGTATTTGGGATTAGAAAATTTTAAATTCCGCTGCATGTACGTTCTAATGCCAACACTTGGGAATAGGTTTTGAAAATTCTAAGTAAAAGTGGCCAAAGGGCAATTTGGTCATTTAGCATAAAAAGACCAAGGGTAAAATGGTTATTTTGTATAAAGAGGGCCAATGGCATAAATGTCATTAGAGATAAATAGTAATGGCATAAAGGTAATTAGTCATGAAATGTTGAGGGCATTTTGGTAATTTTACCAAAAAGTCAAAGTCGACCAAGAAAGTAAAAGTTGACTAATAAGTCAATTTTAAGGTCAAAAGTCAAAGTTGACTAAAATAACAGGAAAATTCACAGATGCCCGAAAGATAGAGTGGGACCCACAGATCAGAACGGTGTCTCTCGGATTTTTCAGATTCGACCTAGATTTTTATTTATGTAATTTTAAAGGTTAAATAGCTGAAAAATAATTATTTGAGGTGTCAGGAATCCTCAAACATCCGAGACCCAAACACAAAAAATGTAAAGTGAATTTTATAGTAATTAATAAAATTTTTATCCAGTATCCGATAAAGGAAATTTCCCAAATTGGAGAGAAAAATATTCGAAAACCCTGGAAAGAGGATTTTGTTTAAAAATTAATTACGAACAATCAAGGAAGCAATTTGAGGAACGGAAAAGGGCTAGAGTACTAGTGAAAATTCTAGGCATTTTTTTAATGCCCTCAAGTCAAATTGCGTATCGGAAGCACGCTTTACGGTGTTTCTTCTTGGGCAAGGACCCTGATAAATTCTGAAGATTTCCAAGGGCATTTTGGGATATAAAATGGTGCCACATGAGTAAGAGAGAGAAGGAATAAAATATCTCCAGAAAACTAGAGAATGATTTACCGGAGAAAAGTTACTTTAACCGTGGTAACTTGTAACTGGATAGTAATTGGACCAGTTAGCATAACTAAGTCATAAAGAGCTGGTTGGAAGCATTAAATGCTCCCTTTGACCAAGCCACAAGAGGATGACAAGTAGCAAAATGTTGGCTCTTGAAAGCAAAAACTTGGTCACCAAGTTTTAATCACAACCATAATATCAAGATTAATTTCAAAGAAAGCCTTACAACCACTCATTCCTTTTGCATGAATTTTTTTATAACACCATTTCCTCTACTACTTTGCTCATTTGGCAGGCCACTCTCCCTCCCTCCAAGAGCAAGAATTTTTGCCATTTGTGAAGCAAGGAAGAAGGAAGAGGAGGAGGAGTTTCCAAGACACAAAGTGAATCATCCAAGCAACCAACTCTTTACATTTTCCTACTCTTGCAACTTCTACTACCTTTCTATTGGATTATTTTCTTGAATAAAGCCCTCTTTTTAAATATGAAAAGTTAGGGTTTTAAGACATGAAAATGGAAAAGAGAAGGTTTTAGAGGTAGCAAGTAGTTGCAAGTTTTTCTTAAGGTAGTAAAGAGAAGTTGATGCATGTTTTAAGTTGTTTTGGTTGTTGTAAAAATTTTTGAAACCCTAAGGATGGGGAGAGGTGCCGTCTACTTTAGTATTGATGGGGAAGAGTTGCGTTTAAGCTATATGATGCTTGGAAAGTGATTTGGGAGCAAGATTACACAAGCATACTTGAACAAAGTTTGAAAAACTCCAAAACCCTCTTATTTTCTGATTTTTGGTAGCCAAGAAGAATAATAGGGTATGATTTTGATGATTTTGAGGCTTCCAATAGCTTTAGAAGGTAAATTTATGTAGGGTGAAAGTAAGAAAAGGATTTGGAAAGTTTTTAAAATCAAAAGAACAAGTTACAAAGCTTTAAGGGTCTTGAATGACCAGTATGTGTTATATTACGTTTTTATGATTTTTCTTGCCTTATTGGTGGCTGCAAATTTATGATTATATTATTGTATGGTATTTAGGAAGTTAAGAAGCCGAAGAACTCATTGGGAAAGTAAGCAAAAAGGATTCAAGTTTCAAGGGAATTAAAGAGACAAGGTAGCAAAACCCTTTAACCTTTAGCTAAATGCTTGAAAATGTGTTGTGAACTATGCATGACTTGTATTGAAATTTTATGATGATTGGAAGTGTGAAGATGTGCTTTAGTATGCTATGGCCATATACATTTGATTGTTCTTGTTTCACTTTTATGAATTCACACTTATATTGAAGGTTATCATGCAATTTTATGAAATGTGTTAGAAAGTTTTGCTATAGGGATTTCCATAAATCTCACTATTCCCCACTAACCATGCTAGGTGCAAGTGCAAGCAAGGGTAAGGCCAAGGTTAACGATGCTTGAAGAGGCATGATATGATGTTCTTGCTTGTGGATTTTTTGGTGAAAAGATGAAAGTTTATTGGCAAGTTGTTGTAGTCTTATAATTATAAACTTCTACTTGATTAGTAAGTGATATGTGGTGATGCTTGCATGAATATGGGTTGCTAAGTAATGATAAGGAAGTAACCATGCATGGCAAGATAAGGAGTTTTAACCAAAAAGAAGTTTTGGTAAATTTTTAAGGAAAGCTAAGTTTTTTAGTAAGGGATTCCATAAACCCTAGAAACTGACCTGTTTTCAAGTGGTGATAAAAATAGCAAACAAACTCCAAAGATGCAGAAACTTTCCAGTTAAATACTGCATATTCTCATTTTTATAATGAGTCCAAGATCATTGGATTTGGATATTTGTACAAATAGTTATGGTGTTCCAAATTTGAGTGATAAATCTATAAAAATGAAAAGTTATCAATTGAATAGTACATTTTCACAGAATAAACTGTATCAATTGGGCAACTTTTGGAACGAGTGAGTATTTTTCCCCTATAGATCATTTAATAAGATTTAAATAGAAATTAGAACCATTTAGTTTCTATTTTTCTAGATTTAGTTATGATTTTTCTATTTGAAGCTAATTAAGTGATCTATAAGGAAAATACTCACTGGTTCTAAAAGTTGCCCAATTGATACAATTTATTTTGTGAAAATGTACTGTTAAATTGATAACTTTTCATTTTTCTAGATTTATCACTCAACTTCGGAAGACATAACTTTTTGTAAAAAATCCAAATCCAGTGATATTGGACTCATTTTAAAACTTGGGATATGTAGTATTTAACTGGAATGTTTCAGCTCATTTGGAGTTCGTTTGCTATTTTTCATCGCCACTTGAAAATAGGTCAGTTTCTAGGGTTTTTGGAACCACTTACTTAAAAACTTAGCTTTCCTTAAAAATTTACCAAAACTTGTTTTTGGTTAAAACTCGATATCTTGCCATGCATGGTTACTTCCTTATCATTCCTTAGCATTTTAACCCATATTCATGCATGTATCATTACATACTACTTACTAATCAAGTATAGGTTTATAATTACAAGACTACAACAACTTGCTAATAAACTTCCATCATTTCACAAAAAATTTCACCAAGAACATCATATCATGTACAAGTTAGCTTTAAATGCAACTCTGATATTACTACCTTCTATTGGATTATTTTCCTAAACAAAGCCCTCTTTTTAAAGAAGAAAAGTTAGGGTTTCAAGACATGAAAATGGAAAAGAGAAGGTTTTAGAGGTAGAAAGTAGTTGCAAGTCCTTCTTAAAGTAGTGAAGAGTAGCTTGATGCATGTTGTTAGTTGTTTTGGTTGTTGTAAAAATGATGAAAGAACAGAGGCTGATTGTCTAGTTATTGTAAAAAGAAGATTTGGCAAATTTTTAAGGAAAGCTAAGCTTTTAAGTAAGGGGTTCCAAAAACCCTAGAAACTTACCTGTCTTCAAGTGATGATGAAAAATAGCAAACGAACTCTAAATGAGCTGAAATTTTCCAGTTAAATACTAGATATCTCAAGATTTAAAATGAGTCTAAGATCACTGGATTTGTATATTTGTAATGAGTTATGGTGTTCCAAAGTTGAGTGATAAATCTGGAAAAATGAAAAGTTATCAATTAAACCATACATTTTTACGGAATGAATTGTACTCTACTAAACACAGTCTTTCTCCGTGGCTCTTACTGCACATACTATATGGCTTAATCTGCTGGCAGCGTTTAAAGGTACCTTGCTGATCCGCACTAAGCCACAAAATGTAAACTTAGATCGTCGGTTAGCCTTGAAAATGGATCGAGAATATTAATTTTGATTTCCAAGGATTGTATAGTGACAACCCCAGGGTCGTTCTCACCGGAAGCGGATTGCGTACCAATGGTCCTTAGCTTGTGATTATGCTCGTGATGCAAATGCAAATGGTTTATCAATTCAAGATAAGCTATGTTCCTAATGCAACTACAAAATTCAAAACTTATTTTTGGTATTTTCAGGCGGTAAAGAAAAGTAAGGCATATTTGGATTTAAAAGGGAGTGTTATGGTGAGTTCTTCTTGAAAATGAACTAGGCAATCATAGTTTGCAAAACATTAGGTAGAGTATCGACTTTCGCACTAAGTTTTTGAAATCATAAACCCTAACAATTCGTATGGGTCCAGAGCGTCATACGATGATCTCCTTCTAAATCCCCACACGACTTGTTAGGTCACGAATAACATGCAATGAACTTTATTCCATGAAATCCTTGAAGCGTTCTTAGTGTGTGTACGGAAATTGCAGAGTGACAAAATCAAATCCATGCATGTTGACTCTAAAACCAAGCACAACTAGGATGATAGAAGAGAACAACAAGACTTCATTGAATAAGCAAAATGAACTCCATTTTACTTTGTCAATCAGAAAACAACTCAATACACAATAATCCAAGTTTGGCTCAACCGAGACCAAATATTTACATACAAATCACAAAGTCCAACTCGGATTCTAAGCAATCCATAATGTAACTACAGATTGAAAGTAAATACTCCCCTTTCGGCACTTCAAACTCCGGCTCACTCCACCTTCAAGAGGTTGGAGATGCTCAGCTCCTCATGGATGGTAGAGAAAACAGATGAATGGATGAATGAAGCATGATGAATGGGTGAATGGTGAAGGTAATGGATGAAGGTAGGATTTGGAGAGTGTATAGATGAGAGAAAAATGAGTATGTGTGTGTGTGGGTTTATGCCTTGCTTCCTCTGCCTCCTCCTTTCTCTGGTCAAAAATGACCTAATTTAGCATTAGAAACCGTCAAGGGTCGGATCTATCAAACCGGGTCTGGTTATTTTCCTTCTGAGGCAAAAATTCTGGTTCTGCGCGATATTTGCCGTGGCGAACCTCACCTGAGAGTGATTTGCTTGACTTCTTGAACTTTGGCCGTGGTGAATTTACAATTGTGCCGCGGCGAACTTTTCCAGCACTGCTTCCCTCAGCATTTTGTTAGGAGTTCCAGAAATGAAATAGCAAATATTGGCAGTATCGTTTGCTCATGATGCAATTTAGGCACAATAAATCGTTATTCAGTGCATAGGTGCCCAAAATCACATTAATCTAAATCAATAACTCCTAGTCTACATTTAAGCACAAAAAGGTCATGTATGGGCTAAAATTGACTCTAAGACTCTGAAATTTCAAGTAGAAAACTAATACAAATAAAGCTCAATCAAATTCCCCCACACTTAAACCTTTATACTCCTTGACAAAGCTTCTTTAAAAACTTAAAAACAATAAATGCATTGGAAATGTACTCATCGGTCCAAGATTACAGAACTGGGTAAAAACATTCATCAGGGGATTAGCAAAGATAATGGCAAAATCAATTATAAATTAGTCCTTAAAAATTTCAATTCAAGAGATCGAATAAAGAAGACTTCCTCTCCAAAGGTAGAAGTGTCTCTCTCAGCTCACCAAGCAAGGACAATTTTCCCTCATGGTCTGCTCATTCGAATCTCTACCATAGGCTTGTAATTATTCTACCTCTCACCACAAGATCAATATAATATGAATCAAGAAGGCTTAAAGGTTTAAAATGGATGATGGGTTCTAACATTAATGGAGTGAAATAATGGAGTGAAATAAAATTCTTGAATACATAGCACCAAAAAAATAGAGTAAATTCTTTTGCAAGACTCAAGGGACATTTATTTACATCTATAATATATATATTATTTCTCTTTTTTCCCCTTTTTCTTTCTTTTTCTTTCTTTTCTTTCTCTTTTTTTCCTTCTTCTTTTTGTTCTTTTTTTTTAAATAAAATGCTCACCTACATATCTCTTTCACATATAATTGCACATTTAAGGTTAGATTTTTCAGATGCTAGTTTTCAAGAGTGCATGGCTTAAAGGGGTAGCAAAATGGTGAGATAATGAAGGGTCTGTGTTTGTACTAAATGAAAGGTTTTGAAATGAAGGCCTCTATCCTTTTCACAAAATATTGGATCATAAAGATTCGATTAAGAATCAAGACAAGTTCTAGAGAGATTATGAATCAAGACAGACCCACTCTAGTCAAATGAAAATAGGCCCAATTATCCTCACGACAAGGCTAAAGTCTCAATTAAATAGTCTCAAGAACCAAAATTGCAAAAGGCAAATTCACGACTGATATGCGCTAATCAATTACCAATAACTCGAAAAATGCTATTAACCAAATACTTTGATCCTTAGGCTCATGAATCAACTTCCCAATGCATTAACTATGAAAGTCACATTTTCATAAGCTTTGCTCAGGAATGTTAAAGACATTAAAGGTAAGAGGAACTTTTATTTCGAAAACTAATCTATAACCTAATTTTTTTTAATTAAATTTTTTTAGCACCAAGGTTTCGCCGCGGCTAACCAATAAGTTGGTCACGGCGAACCACATCCGAGAGGTGGTTCTGTGTGCTAGTGACTTTTGCCGCGGCGCAACCATAAGATGGTCGTGGCGAACTTCACCTGAGAGGTTGAACTGCTTATTTAAGGGCTTTAGCTGCGGCGAAAAATGAAATAGGCCACGGCGAAAATGGTCAGATAGCAAAATTTGTGTTCAAATCCTCTCTTGTTTCGAAAAATTTGAAAAAGAAACTTGAAATTTCAAAAGTTTCAAGATAAAAATAGCCCCACAATATCCTTCAATGAATTTCCGTTGCACGTTAAAATAAAAAATATTACTTGGGAATACTCCAAATTCTAAATCTCCCCCCCACACTTAATTCAAACATTATCCTCAATGTTTGGAAGGTAAGATTTATAAATCAATGCACTTGGCATTCGCAAGCAATATCGAATAATCAAGCACTCATGCAACGAAATCCGGGAAAACAGCATTAGGAAAAATCCATATATACATACAACTGCGAAGATAAAGTACATAGAGATATCCAATCCACATCACAACTGTACCATAGTTCAATATCCAGAAAATCAAGAGAAAATACAGAGAAAACTAAGCATCCCCTTGCATCTCTGAATCACCCTCTGAATCTACCTCAGTAGCAGCATCCTCCTCTTGAGTCCCCTCCGCTGCTCCGCCCTCTCTGGATGGTCCGGCTCCGGAAGTCTCAGTACCAATATCCTCATCCTCCTCTGGAGGCAAGTCGAAGCGTAAGCTCTATGCAATCAAGGCATCCATCCTCCTGCGATACCTTCGCTCCTTCTCAAATGATAACCTGAACTGCTGAAATTCAGCAGCCAAACTCTCAAGTGAGACAAGGGCTGGTGATGGCGGGTGGTCGTCTGATGCCTGCGGTGCTGGAACCTCCTCTTCCTCATCCAGCAGATCATCAATGTCTAAGTATGGCTCAGGCTGGGGTGTGGGAGCTCTACAGATCCTATCGTATGTAAACACAGGGGCAGGGGCAAAAGGATGGCCTTCAGGGTACTCTGGGATATGCGACCTAACAAACATGTCGGATATGAGGTGAGGAAAGATGATGGCCTTCATGGTCTTCGATGTGGGTATGACCTCACGAAGGGTAGAGTAAATGAGGGTGGAAATATCTAAACAGATTCCCTGCATTAACATGTAAATGCAGAGAGCCTGCTTCTTCGTTAGGTTCGCTAGGTGGCTCGTGGGTAGAATGTTGTTGCAAACTAGGTGGATGAAAGGTTTAGTTTCAGGGCGGCATTCAGATCTGCGAATGTACATCTCTGACCTATGAGGCACATGCTACGATCTCATCCGTAGGATAGTTACTCATAAACTGAACATAGTGTTCACGCTCAGCTATAGGCAACGAGAGATGGGCACCAATGGTATGGCGGGTAATGCCCTAAGGAAGTATAATTACTCGGCAGTCAATAAACAGACTAGTCTCATATCAACACTTCATGTCGACACTTACACGGACAAGGCTAGTAAGGCTAGACTGAGTAATCCTATCGACAAAATGATAGTCAGCAGGGGTCTTAGGGAATGAGCGTTTCTTAACCAAAGGACGCTTCTTAGTTAACTCTAAAATTTCCTCAAAAGATTGTGAAGGTTCAGGTTCAAGGCTAGGGGGTCTCCTATGTTTGGTCTCTTAGTTCTAAGCATGGCTACTAGTTGGCCTAACAACAATGAAACAGAAAGAACAAAAACAGAATTAACACAAGTGAAAATCAACTCTGATATCGTTGGCCACAGTGAAAATATGGTTCATCACGGCTAAAAATAATAATTTAGCCGCGGTGAATCATCTTTTTTGTTGCTGTGAAAATCGCAAAACAGGTGATTTCAGCGGCGAACACAGAGCCAAAAAATGAAACAATGAAGCAATACACAATGGAATAGATCAAGAAAGATAGAATGCTTACTGTAGATGAAAGGCACGAAGAGTGGTGGAGGAATGTGATAATCGAGACGGCCAACGGTGAAGTACACGGCGACGAGAGGAAAGAGCAATGACAGCGATGGTGAAATGGTAACGTGAAATGGAAGGAATTGAGGGAAATGGCTTGAAAAAGGGCACGGCGAAGGCGAAAAGTCACGATTTTCTTCACGGTGAACCATAGTTTGGTCGCAGCCAAAATATGAACAGTCACAAAATTGGTCGTGGCTAAAATAAACTTTAGTCGCAATGAATTCTTCCTGAGAGCTCACACGATTCTATCAAATTCATGCATGTTAACTCTAAAACCAAGCACAACTAGGATGATAGAAGAGAACAACAAGACTTCATTGAATAAGCAAAATGAACTCCATTTCACTTTGTCAATCACAAAACAACTCAATACACAATAATCCAAGTTTGGCTAAACCGAGACCAAATATTTACATACAAATCACAAAGTCCAACTCGGATTCTAAGCAATCCATAATGTAAATACAGATTGAAAGTAAATACTCCCCTTTCGGTACTTCAAACTCTGACTCACTTCACCTTCAAGAGGTTGGAGATGCTCATCAGCTCCTCATGGATGGTAGAGACAGCAGATGAATGGATGAATGAAGCATGATGAATGGGTGAATGGTGAAGGTAATGGATGAAGTTAGGTTTAAAGAGTGTGTAGATGAGAAAAAATGAGTGTGTGTGTGTGTGTTTCTGCCTTGCTTCCTCTGCCTCCTCCTTTCTCTGGTCGAAAATGACCTAATTTAGCATTAGAAATTGTCATGGGTTATATCCATCAAGCCGGGTCGGGTTATTTTCCTTCTAAAGTAAAAATTCAGGTTCTGCACGATATTCACTACGGTGAATATCATGGTTCATCGTGGCGAACCTCACCTGAGAGTCCTTTGCTTGACTTCTTGAACTTTGGCCGCGGCGAATTTACAATTGTACCGCGGCGAACTTTTCCAGCACTACTTCCCTCGGCCTTTTGTAAGGAGTTCCTGAAATGAAATAGCAAATATGGGCAGTATCGTTTGCTCATGATGCAATTTAGGCACAATAAATCGTTATTCAATGCATAGGTGCCCAAAATCACATTAATCCAAATCAATAACTCATAGTCTACATTTAAGCACAAAAAGGTCATGTATGGGCTAAAATTGACTCTAAGACTCTGAAATTTCAAATAGAAAACTAATACAAATAAAGCTCAATCACCTACCTTCCTTCATTCTTAAATCCTTTTCTAAATGAAGGTCTCCTGCCTCTCCTGCTGCCTGAGGAACTACTTGTTCTTGGCTTCTCTACTGAAGTTGAGGCTTTAGCCAATGAATGATGGTTCTAACTACTTTCTGTCACTTTGCAAACCTCAACTGCAGTGTTAAAAGTTGTTATTCTCATAGGGGCAGCTTTTTCCCTTAACATTGGTTTTAACCCCTTGAGCATCATCTCCATGTTCCACATCTTCTTCACAAAATGACCATTTTGCCCTGGTCATTTTTACTTAGAATTTTCAAGACCTAGTCCCAAAGTCTCTCATACCTATTGTCATTCTCTTTTTCTAGACTTCCTATCCATGAGCCATAAATCATCACATAATTACCGGTCTAGCCTTTAATTCAATTAGCAGAAAAATAGGGATATTACAGTTACAATATGGCCATACATTTATTAGACTCACTCATCGAGGGGCTCAGTAATATCTTTCAACTAATGTAAGGAATAAATCCCATCTTGATCACATTTCTCCACATGTAAACCCCTAAGCCCGATTATATTCTTTATCATCACCTGGTCCAATGTGACTTTTGACTAGGTCAAAGCTTAGTGAGTCTTATTTAGGAATCCATGATGATCTCAAATCAAAGGTCATTGTAACGTGATTACATATGTGATAAGCTAATGACTTAATCCATACAGCATTCTGTTAGAAGGTCGGTCCAGCACCTTGTACTCTTACAAGTGCCTATGACTTTAACTTATATCTCCATATCTCATCAAAGTTATACTGGTCTTACCATATCTATGTTTCCACATAGACAACCAACCAGGGAGATTTAAGACTATTCATAATTCGTCTATGGATGCAATTAGCATAATAAACATGCAAAACAAGTGATAATTAAATAAAGAGAATACATTAAAATAAATAATGTGTGAAGTACAAAAATTGGTCCCTAGGGCACAATTTCAAACGGCAAGTACTTGAGACTCTTGTGATCACAGTACAACTCGATGGTTGCTCCATACAAATAGTGCCTTCATATCTTTAAAGTATAAACTATCACTACTAGCTCTAAATCATGGGTGGGATAGTTTTCTTCATGAGGCTTTAGCTGACGTGAGGTATAAGCCACTACTCTACCCTATTGCATTAATATACATCCCAATCTGTGCTTGCTAGCATCACTGTAGACCACATAGGTCTACTTTGGATCAGGGATTAGTAATATAAGGGTTGAGGTTAGCCTACTTTTTAGCTCTTGGAAACTGGCCTCTCATCCCACATAAAAGATTGATTCATCTTGGTGAGCTTAGTCAGTGGTAAGGCAATTCGAGAAAAGTTCTGTATAAATCTTCTTTAATAACCCACAAATCCTAGAAATCTTCTGACTTACTGTTACTATCATAGGTTGTTCCCATCTTAGTACTGCTTCTATCTTGCTTGAGTCTCTGCGACTCCATCCTGAGAGATCACGTTCACTAGGAATTTTACTTCTGACAAATAGAACTCACACTTACTGAGCTTAGCGTATAAATGTTTTCTTTTAATATGCCCAAAACAATTCTCAAATGCCTTTCTAAAGATTTGGAGTACACCAAAATATCATCAATGAAGACTATTATAAACTAGTCCAGACACTACCTGGAAATACGGTTCATTAATCCATGAAAATTGCAGGGGCATTCGTCAATCCAAAAGGCATCACTAAAAATTCATAGTGTTTGAAAGCTGTCTTGGGAATGTCTTCACCTCTAACACAAAGATAATAATAGTTTGATCTGATATCAATCTTAGAAAATACTTTGACTCCACTTAGTTGTTCTAACAAATCTTCAATTTGGGAAGTGAGTAATTGTTCTTAACATTTACCTTTTTTCAGTTCATGGTAGTCAATGCACAAGTTGAGACTCCATTAAGAGAACCGGGGCTCCCCAGGGTGAAACACTGGGTCTAATAAACCCCTTCTCTAATAGTTCCTCTATCTGCTTCTTTAGCTTCTTCATCTCACTTGGAGCCATTATGTATGGAGTCTTTGAAATTGGACTTATTTCTGGTACTAAATCAATGGCAAACTCCACTTCTCTCTCTAGAGGCAATCCACTGATTTCTTCTGGAAATACGTCCAGAAATTCTTTGACTACCGAAATATCGTGAAGGGATTCTTTGACTATGTAGCCTTGACATCCCTTCTTTAAACGTCTTTTTGCCTTAGTCTCATAAATAAAGCTTAGTCTAACCTCATTATATAGGATCATTTCTCTAGAAGGTAATACTAGGGTTTTTCTTTTTACAGTCAAGTAAAACACTATTGGCAGACAACCAATTTAGATCGATAATTACATTAATCATCTTGGGAAATTTACGAGCCTCCTCCTAAGTAATGGCAAGGACTCATCGTAAGCTTTATGATCTGGACTCTTTTGTCACCTGATTGCATTCTTGAGCAAAGTGTCCAGGCTTCCCACACTTATAGCAAATATTCTAGCTTGCTAAGCAAGGTATATCACCGTGACTATGGCTGCACACACTGCAGGGTTTAACAGGTTGTCTTCACTATAAAGTTCCTCTCCTTCCTTGTCTTTTGAACTCTCTTCTGAAAAGGGGTCTCTTTCCTGTCTTAATGGTAGAGGAGCTTCTTGGTCCTAATCTCTTTGTCGAGTATGGACCTCAGCCAGAGAATGATAATTTTGGCTACATTTTGTTACTCAACAGACTTCAACTGCTGTATTAAAAGTTGTAATCCTCATAAGGGTAATGCATTCTCTCAACACTGGCTTTAATCCCCTAAGTAGTCTCTCAGTATTCCATGTCTCATCATATGTCCACTAGATATATGTTGAGTACAGGGATAGTTGTAGGTATCTTGCTAAGTACTCATCAAAAGATTCTTTTTCACCCTGCCTTAAAACTCGGAATTAAGCTTCTTTCTCATCCTGTATTGACTTAGGAAAATATTCCTCATTGAATTGCTCAAGAAATATTTCCCAAGTTATTGGTACATTCCTAGTTTAGAAAATTAACTTAGTATTCCTCTACCACCGATCTACCTTTTGCTCCAGCTTATAAATAGCTAATTGCTCTTTAATCTCAGAATAGCAGTTCATGACTCTGAAGATTTTCTAAAGCCGCTTAATCCATTTCTCTACGACTTGAACATCTAGGGATCCTTCAAAAATAGGGGGGTTATACTTACAAAACGTAATAACCACTGTTATGCGTCATCCCTTTGCTCTACCCTAACAATCAGAACTGGAGGAGGAACAGGAATTTGATGAGGTTCCAGTTGAGGTGGAGGCTGAGGAATATTCTGATTTTAGGCAGCTAGTGTTGCTTCCACAGCTGCTTGAATAGCAGCTTCTCTATCAGCTACCCTCTCTTGCACATAGCGAGCTTGATTCATCCTTAATTGTTCCCTAAGTTGTTGGTGCTTATTTAATCTCATTAAAATTTCTTGCATTAGGTCAATTTGTCTGGGTTAACCCTGTGGCTCTCCCACATCATGAGTTCTTACCATTTTTGACTTTTAGTCCTTGAATAAATGAACATCACATTAATATTAATAATTTAACTTCCATGCTTGCAATCATACTACTCAAAACATTATTTATGTTGGTACCTTGTTTTGATGATAACAAAACTGATGTTTTATGACATTAAAGGAATTATGAAGTTGAAAACTGTTTTTGAAACTAAAATCCTTAAGCTTGGCATGTTTCTGATTTTCCTTTTCAAATTTAGAACTTAATGCTTTCTAAAAATGCTTGAATAGTTTGTTAAAGTATTGCCAATACTCAAGCATTGGAAATCAATGCTCAAGTACTGTGTTTCGGAACTTTTGTTTTTAAGCAATGCTTTCACTCAGTGCTCAAGACAAATATTCAAGTATTGCCAATGTTCGAGCACTGGCACCCAATGCTCGAGCATCGGGCTCTGAATGAAAAGGTTTATGTAATGTTTTCACTGAATACTTCAAGCACAACAAGAAGTATTGCCAATGCCTGAGCACTGGCACTCGATGCTCGAGCATCAAGCTTAAATTAAAGGCTATCATACATTGCTATCAGTCACTACTTCAAGCATAGGCTGAAAGCATAGCCAATTCTCAAGCACTAAAACACAGTGCTCGAGTGTTAACGTTTTTATCAGTGATGTATGTAAAAGCTTGAGGTTAAGAGGGAGAAAGAGATGGATTTAGAGCTAATAATCATGTGCAAAACACTCCTTGTGTTGTAAGAAGTAATTTGGTGTGTAGCTTGTTATTGTTTGGTTGATTTGTAAATTTTGGAATGGCAAACCCTAAGGGGAGGTGCTGCCAAAATTTCTAATGGATGTAGGAGAGTTGTATTTAAGCCAAACAACGCATGAAAAGTAGTTTGGGATCAATAATAAGTGGGTATATATGTTGAAAGATTGAATAATCATGTTATTGTGCTTGTGGAAGATTTTCGTTCAGATCTGTGATGGTAAGGAATGAGCTGGATTTTGATGGTTTTAATGTTTCCAATAGCTTTAAAATGAAATTTTTTGTAGGATATAAGTGAGCACAAGTTTTGGGAAGCATTAGAAATCATTAAGATAAGTTTCCAAGCTCTATAATTCATTGAAAGAGCAAGGGGAGTTATATTGCATTTTTGTGATCATCTTGCATTTTTTATAATAAGAAAGCCTCAAGTCACAAGGAAATTAAGAGGACAAGGTAGCAAGACCATCTAACTCTAATCTAAATTGTTATGAATATTATTTTGATTAATGCATGACTTGATTTGAACTTATGATGATGAAGGTGTGGATGTGTGCATGTTCATGCTATGGCCATATGCATTTATGTGTTTCATGTTGTACTTTTATTATTCTACATTTACATGAAGGTTTGTCATGCATTATATTATGTATGTTAGATAGTTTTGCTATTGGGATTTCCAAAAAATCTCACTCTCCCCCACTAACCATTTTTAGGTACAAGTTCATCAAAGGGTAGAGAGAAAATGCATGATGTATGAAGCAAGGATTTTCATGGTTATGTATATTAAATCATGTTGTAATTATGTGGACATTTTGAGAATTACATATGTTATGTAATATGTGATATGAACCTATGCATGTTTGGCTGATATGTGATAGTTAAGGCTCCTAATTGCATGATCAAACATGGTTCAAAAAGGTTTAGAAGTTGGGATTTAAATGGTGAAGTTTGAAAATGAAAAGTTTGACTAATTGTCAAAGTAAAGTTGGTCAAACCCCTAACTTTGACCTGTCAGGAAACAGAGCAAATGGACTCCAAATGTGTTGAAATTTTACATACAACTAGTTCACATTGTAATCTTTGAAACAAGCTAAAACACACTGAATTTAGAGTTTTTTACAGAGAGTTATGATATTCCAAAGTTTGAAGAAAATCACTAAAAACCTTGGAAAAATGAAAAATTGCCAAATGAACAGTGCATTTTTCACGCATTAAACTGTATCAATTGGGAAAGCTAATGACTCAAGGAGTATTTTTTCCTCATAGAGGAACTTATAAGCTTAAAATATAAATTGAAATCACTCAATTTTGATTTTTCTAGAATTAGTTATGAATTTTCAAATTTGGTCCAAAAAGCCGTGAATAGTAACTTTCAAAAGTTGAAATTTTTAATTTGAACCTTTTGGAGTTTTTGATCAAATTGAGGCTTCCCTTTGGTTTCAAATCAATATAAAATGAAGCTAAAGGTAAGTTTTCTTTGAATTTGAACCTTGTGTAATGCCCCGGGGACTTTCCAACGCTGCATGATGGCAGTTTTCTCTGAATTCTTAGAAGAATGCATGGAAGTTTTTATGGACGATTTCACTGTATATGGAGAGTCCTTTGAGGATTGTTTAACTAGCCTCGAAAGAGTTTTAAGAAAGTGCATTGAGAAAAAATTGATCTTAAATTTCGAAAAATGCCATTTCATGGTAAATGTAGGGATTATCCTAGGACATTTGATTTCAAAAAAAGGTATAGAAGTTGATCGAGCAAAAATTGAAGTAATTTCCTCATTACCTTACCCTAGTTGCGTGAAAGATATACGTTCTTTTCTGGGTCATGCTGGATTTTATAGAAGGTTCATCAAAGATTTTAGTAAAATTGCTGTATCATTGTCTAAACTGTTGCAAAAAGATGTAAAGTTTGACTTTAATGATAATTGCAAAATAGCTTTTGATAAACTTAAAGAGAGGCTTATTACTGCGCCTATCTTAATTTCCCCAAATTGGGAAT
>JANTPZ010117151.1:0-21298 GCA_025593235.1 Vachellia pachyceras
CCCTTTAGGTAGACTTGTAATTTTCCATGTCCCATTCTTATGTAGAGCTCTAAGTTCTTCTTCTATAGCCTCTTTCCACTTAGGATCACAAATAGCTTCATCAAAACTTTTTGGTATAATATCCTTCTCAACATTTGCCACAAAAGTTTTCATATGTGGAGCAAGTTTTCTGTAGGAGACATACCTTGCAATAGGATGTTGAGTGGTACATTTTCTCTTTCCTTTTCTTAGAGCAACCGGCCAGTACAAATCTGCTTCTTCAGGATTTGCTTCAGGCACAGAATCATAAGTTTGCTGAGATGTGGAACTATAACCTACCATACCATGGTGCTGTGCTATAGCTTCATTTGGTGCAGTCATCCTAGTCTCACTGGATTCAGACTCAAGGTTTAAAGTAAGTGGCTCAAAGCGGTTGGCTGTTTGGATCTCAGTACTTGGGGAACTGTTTTGAAGCCTGTTTCTGGGAGATCGTGCAGTTTGATTATTAGATTCAAGGGTGTTGCTAATGGGATCAGTATTGGTAGCGGAGTTAGAGTGAGAAACAGGATTAGAACCACTAGAAATTGGATAAAACTCAAGGAGCATAGGTGACGACGTATAAGATCCCTGAGGTTGGGAATCAGATTCTAAACCAGCTGATGTAACATCATTAGAAGAATCATAAACAAGCCATTCACTCCTCTCCCCCTGAATGGGTGGTTTTGAGAAATGTGGTTGTTTTTCAAGAAATTTGACATTAGAAGTGACATAAGATTTGTTTGTTAGAGGACAAAAACACTTGTAACCTTTTTGTGTTGAGGAATACCCCAAGAAAATACATTTAAGAGCTCTTGGGTCAAGTTTACTGCCACCTTCATTATAGACAAAGGTAGTGCAGCCAAAAACCTTTTGTGGTATAGAATTTAGATGATGAGATTTTGGAAAATGTTCAGCAAATTTTTGAATTGGAGTTTGAAACTTTAGTATTTTGGAGGGCATTCGATTTATTAAATAAGCTGAAGTAAGAACAGCATCACCCCAAAAACGGCTTGGAACATTACCTTCAAACACAATAGTTCTAGCTACTTCTAAAAGATGGCGATTTTTTTCTCTCAGCCAACCCATTTTGTTGGGGAGTATAAACACAAGAAGTTTGGTGATGTATTCCGTTTTGGGTCAAAAAAAGTTTGAAATTCGAGTTCAAATATTCGCGGCCATTGTCACTCCTTAGAATTTGGATAGAAGTTTGAAAGTGGGTGTGAACAAAGTGAAAAAATTTTTTGAAAATAGGAAGGACTTCTGATTTGTCCTGCATTAAAGCAACCCAAGTTAACCGTGTATGATCATCAATAAATGTCACAATGTCACAAACCATCTAGCTTTAGAACCAGTTGCAACTTTAGAAGGACCCCAAATATCACTGTGAATAAGGGAGAAGCGGAAAGAGGATTGATATGAATGAGAATGATATGAATTTCAAACTTGTTTGCCACATTG
Source organism: Vachellia pachyceras (assembly GCA_025593235.1). NCBI lineage: Eukaryota > Viridiplantae > Streptophyta > Magnoliopsida > Fabales > Fabaceae > Vachellia > Vachellia pachyceras. The sequence continues at coordinate 1,477 of JANTPZ010117151.1, forward strand.
ACAAGAGTTACAATGAAAATTCAAAAGAGTTTTATTGGAAATATTGGGAAATAGAATTTGCATAGAATGAAAACTAGGATGGCCTAATCTAGAGTGCCATAATTGAATATCTTCATTTGACATAACAGAAAAAACAGCATGACATTTTATTAGGAGGAGATCCATGGAGGTAGTAGAGTCCATTCCACAACTTAGCATTCCCAATCAGCTTGCCCAAAGCCAAGTCCTGAAAAAAGCAACCATTTTTGTTAAAGGCTACTAGGCAGTCGAGATGATCAATAATTTGTTTGACAAACAAGAGACTACACCCAATCTCTGGAACATACAAAACATCATGTAATGCAATATTATTAGAAAGTACCACCGTGCCACATCCTAGGACTTTGGAGAATTGTCCATTAGCAACCTCTACTGATTTGTGGTTAGAAAAATCAGTGAAGTCAGAGAAAACTTCTCTAAAACCTATAACGTGATGTGTTGCACCAGAATCCACAACCCAAAGATCTTTGGAGAGAGAAATACTACTAAGGGCACATATAAGAGCAGTACCTGATTTTGCCAAGGTAACCGTGGGAGTAGTGGCACTAATTTGGGAAGAGGAAGAGTTACTGTGTTTCTCAAGGATCTTGCGTAGGACAAGAAGTTCCTCATTGCTCAATCCCACCCCACTATCTTCGAGAACTCCAATTGCCATATCTTTGCTATCAGACTTACCCTTCTGTTTGGATTGTGGAGGCTTACCGTGCAACATCCAACAAGTTTCTTTATAGTGGCCACTCTTTTTCAAGTGATCACACCATTTGGAGGATTTCTTGGTCTTGGCATCATTGTTATTGCCACGGACAGCAAGGGCAGATAACTCTGAACTCTGAAGTAATGGAAGATTGGTCAACATGATTTTTAGTTAAAAGCCTTCGACTTTCTTCCCACTTAACCATATTAAAAAATCTTCCAACAGAGGTAGTGGTCTGATGCCCATTATACGGCCTCTAGTATCCTCAAAACAATCATTTAACCCAAGGAGGAAGTCATAGCAGCAATCTTGATCAAGAACTCGCTTATGATAAATAACATCAACATTGCATGACCATTCAAAAGTCTCGTAAAGATCTAATTTTTGCCATAATTTTTCTAGGGCAGTATAATATTGAGTAGCAGACCGATCGCCTTGATATAAATCTCGGAGACTCCACTTGATTTGGAGAATAGCAGCAGTGTTCTCTTGAATAGAGAAGATTTTCCTTGCAGAATCCCAAATCTATTTTGGCGGAAGAAGCAAGAAGATAATTCTCTCCGATCTCTACAGTCATGGAATTGATTAACCATGCCATAACCATATTGCTTTCTACCTTCCATGTCTTATATTCAGCAGAAGTAACCAACGGTGGATCATTGAGGAGATAGTGTTCCTTGTCTTTGCCTTGGATGAACATTAAAAAATTACGGGACCATTGAAGATAATTGTTTTCAGTCAACCGGTGTACCATCGAGACTTGTGAAAGAGGGTCCGGTGCCCCAATCGAAGGAGTCGATTGAGACTGGCCAGAATGACCCACACTAGATCGATCGGCGTCGCCGCTAGGTGACTGTGATGAGGGGTTGTCACCGTCAACAGCAAAGGCCCGTGACTGGCCATGGAGAGCATCCTTATAGGACATTACGCCAATGAGGGCAATGCTCTGATACCATGAAATATTATGATGCAACTCTCGATCTGATTTATTGATTGAAGAAGTTTTACATATATAGAAGGGAGAAACCCTAACTGAATACTGGAATTCCTATATCCTAGGTAACAACAATCCCTATATCCTAGGTAACAATAATCCCTATATCCTAGGTAACAATAATTCAAATTTTGAATTAAATAACTGAATACATAATTAATAAATACTAAATTATATAGTATGCTAGAAAGCCCAATAAAGTAGGCCTTTTCCAACAGCCAAATTAAGAAAATGCACATATTTATCTCCTTGATTGAACAAGACAAATTTATGATAATAGTTATAGATAATTTCGCGGCATAAGCACTATATTGTTTCCCTAGTTTTGGATGCTTGGAATTCTTAAATGTCTGTTGTTTAAATTTATATCAATTTAAATTTGGCAATTATCATTCAGTGTGTTAACCTTTTCAATCAGGCAACGAATCCTTGTTGCATTACTTACAGGCAAACTCCTTTATACACAATCAAATATTTCTGTGAGGAAACCATTGTTCTTGGATCACTAGAGACTTCTCATTTTTATCCTAATTCTCTCTAGGAGAGCTAGTTTATGAGGATAGTTGGGTAAACTTTCACCATAGGGTCTGAACTTAATTTTCGGAGATTGAATTTCTGAAAATGGAATATACTTTACGGTGGCAAACAAAGATCATATAATGTTGACATCTTAACAAACCAAAAGCATAAACCAGCTAGTCCTCAAACTCGGAGCTTGAACAAGTTCAATGGCGGCTCCCAACAAGACCTCAAGAGATCTGAGATTCTCATTTTGTGGAGTTTGTTATAGAGGGGATATATAATGCCATGCTCTAGAGTGTACTTGGGAATTATTTTTTGGCTATAGAAGCTTTCTTTGAATGGCATTTTCTGAATCGGTAGATTACTTGAACAGTGAAGATGGGGCCAGCATGAGAGTCGTTTTCTCACATCAAAAGGTTCCATTCATCAGGAAGCACATACAGATAGGAAATTTTACCGAAAATGACCAAGATAAAGTATGCAGTAAGTAAAAATTAGATACTGGAAGCGACTGCGTTTGGCAATATATACTTCTCAAAATATTAACAACCAGAGAAGGATACGATCCTAGTAATAATCCATAGCGCCTTAATCATTCCTCACTTCTAACTACATTTTAAAATGTCGTGTCAACAATTAAGTACATAACCATCAGACACAATGCCACCAGGAGAGCATATGGAGATGCCAAGGGTAACCGATAAGAACGACAAAGGGCAGGGCAAAACACATTACGCTGGCAAAACGAAAATAAAGTATCAATAGGTGAACATAAACCAATTGTTCAACTGTAACCTTAACTAGGAAAGAAGAAGAGCAAAACTTTAGAATCAACTCAACTTAAGTGTGAGAAAAACCAATGCAATACCTAATAGAAACTTCACCTCGTCGTTAGTGATATTGGCGGCAGAGGCGGCTAACAGCGACGCCTGGGATGGTGGTTCGAAGTTGAAAACGGAGGAAGCGGCCGGAGCAGCAGCTAGACGGAGAGGCAGATACAAATTGGAAGTGAAGATGGTAACCAACCAACGCGTGAAGTTTACGCTAAAGGAGAAGGGGTTGTGGGATACCCTAACTCGCAGAGCTGAAAAAATAAGTGAAAATTTACGGTAAACTTTAAATAAGAAGAATTAATAAATAAAAAATTTTATTAATGATAAAATTATAATCAAATTTTAATAGTAGTTGTTTCGATTATTATTGATGGTTGGTGAGGTTATTAATGACAATCGGATTGGCTACTACTGGTACTTGATGGAAATTTTGTCAATCTTTAATTTTTTTTTCATTGATTCTTTCTCATTTGAGACCTGATGTTAAATTTCTCACAAATAAAGAGAACAGAATGCTAATAAAAAATTAAAAGAAAATTGTCTTTTTTATTTTTGTAAGAAACATTAATCATTCGATCTTATAATTTAGCCTTAATCATCGTTTAATCTCTAAATTTTAATTCAATGCAACTCAATTCCATAATTTTAATTTAATTAAAGTTTAAAGTTTAATCTTAAATTCAGTATAACTCAATCCATATATTTAATCATTTAAAAGAAATTAATCTCCAATTTTAAATGTATTATTTTCTAAATCTTGGGATCAATATTTTAAATGGTTATGAACAATAGAATTGGATCGAGTCAAACTTCATGGACTCAATTTTGACATAGTTAAAATTATGCTGATCGATTTGTATTAAATTGAAGTTTAAAAACTAAATTACAACTAAATTAAAACTATACGGATAAAATGATTAATTTTTTTTAATATTTTTATTGATTTATCTTAAGGAGAAATCTACATCTCAAACCTTGACCCAACTTATGATTTTATCATGTATTTTAATTGATGCTCCCGGATTCTTGGTATATGATTTAATTAGAGGAGTAGAACTTGATTATAAATATAATACTTGTTTCTTGTATTTACCATATTTTTGTCTAAACACACCCTATTATACTCATTGATAATTAAATACAACAATAGTTTAATAATGGAACCACGTATTATATAAAGTAAGTAATTAGAAACTCTAAGCATTCTTTTGATAATGCAACCATGTTGGTTAACAACGAGAGTTCTACTATTTTTTGATGAATAATTTTAAACATTCTTTTAAAAACATTTTTATTCATTCACGGTACATGATTGGTTTTTTTCTTCAAAAAAAATTCTTTAAAAAAATGAAATTCTGCAAATTAAAAAAAAACATTTTGAATCTATATACTAGCATCTAAAAGAAAATCATTTTGAAGTCCAAAAAAATTCATTTTAAAATATTTATATAAACTACCATAAGTCTTCTTCAAATTCCACTTTCTTTTAGTTTTGAATAAGGGCATTTTAGGGGGAAAATGTCATATTTATTGTAAAAGTTAAGGCGTGAAAACACAAGTGATCTTTTATTAAAAGTGTGTCAAGCAACATATGCTTTTCATAAGTGCAAATACATAGTTATTCAAAATATTAGTAAAAATATTATGATAATTAAATATAATTTAACACTGTAATATGTGTGTGCAAAAAAAAGTATGAGCTCCATCACAAAAAGTAAAGATGTTGGGTTAGTTCTAACATTTTTTTTCTCATTATGAATGTTAATATATAAGTTTGCATGTTAACAAAAAATATAGTGTTAAATTCATTTTTAGTAAAAGTTCGTAACTATTTAATATTACACCTTAACCCTTATTATAATTATAGAGCTTAAGTGCATTGCTTAATTCAGTTTAATTAGATAAATGGTCCTTAATGTATTGGTTTCTAATTTTCTATATGGTTGCAAATTTCAAGACATCAAACACATAATACTCATGCTTTGTGTAATCCCCTAAACAATTTAACCACATAATATATTCATCATTAGTTATGTAACTCGTAATCCCTTTTAATACCATTTGTAATTCCAAACATACCAGACATTTAAAAACAATTAATTATTAAATTCTCAAGGTCCAGGGCACAAAATTATGAGTAAGACACCCAGCCCACAAACCATTCACATACTCACAGTATTATTTTGACCCAGGGCACAAAACTCGCCCACAAGTCACCATTAAAGCCACAAGAATCAACGATATTTAAGCATCCCCTTAAACATATGGGTCCATAAATAACACTCCATGGATACGTAACAAGTTAGATATACCAAAAGACAAATTGTTAACCATATATAGAATATCACGGCATAACCATAATGATAAAAACAAATCAGAGTATGCAAGCCCTAAAGTTTGACAATATACATTTCTCCTTAAAATAGCTTAACTATTAAGTCTACAATGATAGCCACTATCAAACTGTTGGCTACTTCCCTTCAAGCCCACTAAGTTCCTCTCCTGAAAAAAATATATATTGATAGGGTGAGACATAAAGTCCCAGTAAACAACAATCAATTCATAGAATATACAATATGGGATTATAAGTTAGTGAAGCAGTGCTAATATATAATATTCAAACAAAATTAAGGTTCAATACATTCAGAATGCACAAATGATCCCTTCATCCTACTCCTCCATATTACTCCATCAAGACTCTCCACTTGCGTGTGAGTCACAATATATCCTAGCTTCCCTCCTGGGCTAGGCCGACTCCTCACTTGCGTGTGAGTCACAATAAATCCTGGCCTCCCTCCTGGGTCTAGGCTGACTTCCCACTTGAGTATGAGTCACAATAAATCCTGGCCTCCCTCATGGGTCTAGGCCGACTCCCCACTTGCGTGTGAGTCACAATAAATCCTGGCCTCCCTCCTAGGTCTAGGCCGACCCCCACCTGAGTGTGAGTCACAATACAGCCAACCACTATGATCAGTAGTGGAGCAACCGCGGATACATTCTCAATACATTACACAAGTCTCATCATCACAAGATCACCCAACTACTTCCATACACCTAATATGTCAATTCCCCACAAATGCGGAAATTCACAATATGTTACGAATAAAGATAAATTATGAATAACTCATCAAGCATATCTCTAAACAAAACATATCCTTTATATATATATATATATATATAGAAAATACTTCCCACTTTACTAGAATTGAACATATAAAAATAGAGATAAGATTCGTAATACATAAATAAAGTATCGAAAATACCTTACAATCCATGCAAGCATATAAAATGAATTAACATCGGTTACCTCAACTCCAAGATACTCGTAAGTTCAAACCACAAAGCGTCAACCACAATCAAGTTAATCTACATAATAATTAGATACAAATTTAATATACTAAATTAAACAATCAACTTGACTATCCACATTTAAGTTCATGGAATAACCATTTAAAATCTATAGTCATCAATAGACTATTAACTATTTAATTTAACCCAAAATTCAATTATTCCCCTTAACCCTAAAAACTTAATCAATTCGTAAATCAACTTCAACTGCACAAATTCCCAATTTAAAGTTTAGGGTTTTAAACATAAAACTGTTAAGTTGTAGATCCTTAATCTATTCAATAACGCAAGTTGATTAACACTTCAAAAACAATTTAAATAACACTTATAAATTATTCAACCCCAAATCTAATATGTGCAAACCATTTATGTAGAATAAATTATAAACTGATTTAATCAAATAATTATTTTAAATTATAACAACAGTCAGATCATGAATCCAGAAGAAGAAAAATTAACCTTTATTTCTCCTCTACCTTTCATTAGACAGTTCTTGATAAAACTTAATATCAAACCATAATCTTAAATTTTCATCTGATCAGTTTGATATTACTACCATTAGAAAGAGAAATTTATTTAGAAAAATTTTTATGAAGGAAGAAATTTAAAAGGAAGTAATTTTGATTACCTAATTGATCCCAGAATAACATCTAGATCCCAAGTTGCCGTCAACGCCATCTAACGCAGAGGAGGAAAAAATCCAAGGCACTGCTGCAGGAGTCACATTATATACACACACGATGTGACGAAACCCTTGATTCTTTCATTTTTCCTTGATTTATTTAATAAATAAACACACACACAAGTGAAGCTGCCAGCAGCTAAACCACTTTTTTTTCTATTTTTTTATATAGATATATAGACATCTCATTAAGTGGGCCATGTGCCCTAATATATATTATATTTATTTTTAATAAAATCATCTTTTAATCATTTAAGATTTTCTTCAATTATGGTAGATTCTTTTTTTTTACTCAAGTGATTACCTGATAAATTATATTTAATATAAGCATTATTTACGTATAACAATTAAATTTTTTAATAAATAATTATTTCTTAAAGGTAATTAAATCCTCTAAATAATTAAAAACAGAATGTTACACTTTGAATAACAAGTGTTTCAAATAAAATTTCAATTAAGATGCAATATTCCCAGATTATTACTTCCCATATTAATTTAACTTTGAAATCAGATTAATTTCGATGTTTAGAAACTATTTATTCAAACATATATATTTAAAGCATAATGCTTATTCATATGACATTTTGAAATCACACGAATCAAACTAATACCAGTTGAAGCATAAGGACTAAATTGCAAATTAGATATAAATTTGAAGACCAAGAGTTTTATTTTCTCCACCCATGGAACATCAATAACTTTTAGAGAAACTCGGTGTGTGTTTGAAATCACGTTTGAAAACTCAAACATGTATCCTAACCATCAAAAGTGACTTTATACTTTTCAAAGATGTTTGTTTTAATAGTAGGGCAGTCTAGCTTTTGCATAAAAAGCTAAGGTAAGATAAAAACATAAATTTTACCATCATAAAAATGTCATTTAGCGACGGAAAAATACATCGTTAGATGGCTATTATCCATCAGAAAATTTTTATTTAGCGACGGAAAATATTAGCGATCCTCGTTTTAGCGACGGATTTTCCATCGCTAAATGGCATTTTTCTGTTAGTATTTATTGCTTTTGATTTTTCCACCGTAAAGAGAGAAAGTTTCAACCATACAGATAATGAAAGAAGAAATTAAATGTTGAGTTCCTCCTTTTCATGATATTTAGAGAAGACATTCCAAACACAACGGACAATTTAAATATAAATCACGACTTTTACTTCAACGTAAATCTGTAAAAGTTAAATAAAATAAAAGTCATTTTTACTACCGCTAGTCCAAACAAACCGTCCTTATATCTCCACACGACCAAATTAAAATTACGTAATAAAATAATTTATTTTCCCTAAATTTTATAAGACTGATAAGATGTCTCATGGACAAAAATATACCTAGGTTGTCTGTTTCTCCTTTTCCCTTCCGCGGCTTTGATTTCATTTCTACCTAAACTCGTACATATTTTTGCTTGTGGTACCCCAATTCTGAATAAAAACGTGTTATTGCATATTTTTATAAATAACAATTCTTTTATTTTATGTAGATTTGATAATAATGATATTTTAAATTATTTTAATTTCTTTGTAAATATACTTGAAATTGCTTTGGCAATTCACCAGAGTATGAGGGGTTAGTTCATGAGAACAAGAACCGTGGGATTTTAAATAATGAATCTAAATCAGATTTTTTTAACATAGTAAATCCGCACAAACATGTCCCAATAATAAGGTATTTATTTGTAGGTATAGTCAAACAATGGATTAGTGATAATACTTGGAGAAAATCCAAAAAAAAAAGTCATTAAAATTAATAAATCATTAATTAGGTTGTGATATAATTAGATATTTAAAAATTGGGTCAAATTGAAAGACACACACATATAACTTTATATACAATAGGCAAACTTTCTGTTAAAATTAACTATGATTAAAACTTGTATATCGTTGATGTTTGGGATATTAATATTGCCCATAAGATGAGAATAATAAGTTCTTGCTTCCTGACTTTCCATACTTGTTTTTTTTATACGAAGTTTCTAGGGGCATATTATAGAGACGATTATAAATGAAATTATTTAAAGTATATTATAGAGACGATTATAAATGAAATTATTTAAAGTACAAATGAAAATTATTTAAGCATAACCTTACTTATAATAATTCTAACGAAATTTAATATGTTATTATATAAATTTTTAATATAATATTTGCATAGAAAAATTAATTAAAAAGTATATACTACACAATTTATTTCCAATTTTTTCATCTTATATAAAGTTATTATTTGTGTTGTTACACGGATTTTAACTTCTACATACATGTGTCTATGCACACATACACGCAAATATGTGTGTGATCGGGAGTGGTGGACTCACGAGCTGTTTTAGGGTTCAAAATAAATGGTTTCAAAAAAAATGTAATTTATCCCGTATGTTTTGAGAAGAATTTAAATAAAAATTTAGTGGGTTCAAAATTAGCAAATGAATTGTGCAAAATAAATCACATAGTATTAAAATATACTTAATTTTTTGGAAGTCAATGGATATTGCATCTAATATATTGTATCAACCGATTCGAATTTTTCTTCAGCAGGTTTTTTATATTTTTGACCGTCTGCTCAATACAGTCACGAGTCAAATGAGTTTCAGCATGGTGAGTTAACCCATCTCTTCTGGTTCTTATTTCTAAACATAAATAAAAACTGTTTAAATAAGTGATAATAATAAGAAGCTCTACATTTGTTTTCAGGGTTAAAGTGCATCAGTTCCATCCAAATTTATATTTGAAGAAATGAGTCACTGCAAACTAGAAATTCTAAACCAAACCTCTTATCCATGGGCTCCAATAGATTTAGACATTGATCACCCCCAAAGAAGAAACACTAATGCAGTAAATATAGAAATGCTTAGACAAAGTTAAGAGCTCTCAATTTTATCATGGTTTCAAAGATCAACTGCAAATTCCACGAATTTCAGAGCACTTGCTCATGTTTTTAAGCCCAAAGTTGGAGATGAAAACGGTAGCTTATAATATCAGTAAATTACAATTATATGAAAATCCTAAGCCGTAACTTGCCCTTGCAATGTTGATGCAAAGAGATTTAGAAGGGTTGGAGATATACAATATATGATCCAGTGCTTTGGCGACTGAATCTCAAATTTTGGAAGCTCTTGACTGTTCGGTTTTACAACTCAATAAAGAGGCCAAGAGGAAGGCTCCAAAATTAGCCATGTTTTTCACGTCACACTTTTGTGTTTTGTTATACAACAATCTTCTGCAGGCAAACTGGAAATTTGATGTGCAGAATAACATTGTTATATTTGGGAATAACTTTGACAAATACACTTCATCCCTATTACATTATGGAGACATGGTTACCTATTTAGAGTCAAAACAGGATTCAAGGACTATTATAAAGAGTTCAGTATTAGTGGATCTGAACATATTAGTTTAGGTTGATGTAAGGGGATAGTTTTATTTTTTAGCTAATAAATTAGTGTGTAACTTTTGTGTCCTTGTATTGTAAACGCTATTACAATATACGATGAGTTCCAATAAAAATCAATTGCATGTAAAAGAAATTAATGTTTAGTATGTGTATTGAATCTTGAATGTTGGAACTGTATTTTAATGATGCAGAGTTCACGAGTGTGAATATCACGGCGTTCATTATTATGATGAGTAATGAAATTGATTCCATGTATGCATGTGAAGGTTGTAGACGTTTTAACTTTTAGGTGCTTCTTTTACTTGTATTTTTTTTTTGCTACTATTTATTTGACTCTTATGATTTTATTATATTATGTGTATATATGCGCTATAATACAATTATAGTTTTTAACAATTTGTATAGAGGACGATGCAAAAACAATCAAATGTTGCAGTGAATGAGATTTCATAAAATAGAACATTTCAAAGTGATGATTTATTACGAGAATGAGGCCGTTTAGCACGTCAACTAAAGACTTGTTGGCAATTTCTTGGAGGTTCTTTGTTTCCTTTAGTATTTTTGCTTATTATACATAAGGAATTAAATTTGATTTCTTGTGCGATGATTAGAGAATGAATTATTTTGAATACATGCATCTCCTAATTATATATACACACAAAATATTTTTGCCAAATCATAGAAGCATATAAATAATTGCTTTTATTGGATGGTTGAATGAATGGACATGCATTGATTTCTTTAATCAATCAACTATAACGTAAATTAGGATCATTTTTAAAATTTCCATTATATCCCTATGATTAATGCAAGCACATATATTTTCTTGATCAAGTTTATTGGATGAGAGGCATCACCCTTCATCGATGGCAATTTGGGAATTTTCAAATTATCAAATACTACTATCATCTTCCACAAATTCGAAATTCAAGAGGCAAAAAGATAAAGATTAAAATTTAAATATTTATCCACATGAATAAAATACTTATCAAGAAAGATAAAAAGAGAGAGAGAGATAGATAAAGATCAAGCTATCAAGATAGAGGCATCTTGTTATCCCTTTTCTGTATCAACAAGGGCATATCCAAGATCTGTAAAATGATATGCAAGGAGCCTCTACAACATATACACACCATTTTCGTCTCTCTTTCTTTCTTTCGTCATATGTGGCTAGTCCTCCTTCTTAAGGACATATTACACATATCTCTCTATATATTTCTTTGTGTAATTCGATATCCACATCATCCTCACCTTCCTTAGGCTTATCAGCGGCAGCCTATTCAAGATTCCAAACTCAACATTGGCACCTACACACAACGGTAGATCTAGTTGTGCTGTGATTTTTGTAACTTCCCTATTTCTCTTTCACAGTTTGGATATTGTTAGGAGATTGGAAAGGCGAGGGTTTTCTTTTTTATTCACCATCATCTTCTTCTCAAAGGATTAATGAAGAAGGACATGGGCTACGTGGTAGACTATTACAAGATACTTCAAGTGTCTCACAAAGTGAATGACGATGAGTTGAAGAAGGCGTACAAGAATTTGGCCATGAAATGGCACCTTGATAAGAATAACGATAGCCCCATGAAGATGAAAGAAGCAAAGGCTAAGTTCAAACAGATAAAAGATGTTTTTGAGGTTCTAGCTAACCCTACGAAGCGAAAGATTTATGACAATGGCTAAACAAGTCCTCTTAATGATGATGATGATGATGATGATGATGATGATGATGATGATGAGTCGAATACTACTAATACTACTGCTACTATGACGAGGAGGAAGTGTACGGTCTTTGGTGTTAGTTTTGATCATCAATATCCTGTTAATTTTGAAAAGGCTAAAGACATGAAATCTTTGGCATCAAAAACACAAATTGGTTTTAAGTTTGGAGGAGCTTTACAAAGGATGTCGAAGAAGAATGAGAATCTCAAGGAATGTTGTTTATGGTCTCGGGTATGTATGTAATAACTATATTATAGATACTCTATGTTTTTGGTTCTGAATAGAATTTGCAAGTTTTATTATTCTATATAAGCTATATGGTTATGATTTTAAGCATTCAGCTTAATTTGGTGATAACTGCACAATAGATCATCTGATTCAGAGACTTGAGAGTCATGATATACAATATACCCAAAGAAATATAAAAATAACTAATATTATGGAGAAATTTTACTTTCTTATTATCTTGGTTATATATGGTTGTTAGGCTTGTAGAGGTGGTGGAATGAATATTTAATTAGGAAAAACTAAAAAAAGGTAACATCTGACTTTACACAAAAGTTTTAGCTTTCTCACTTAATTTTATCTAAGTCTAACGCCATTAGTCCCAAATGATGACCTTTTGTGTTAAATCATCTTAGTTCTAAAATATTAAACTTAATATGAAAATATGCTTACATTTAATCATTCTTATCTTTAAATTTATTGGCTGAAGTAGGGTTTAAAGGAAATGGTTAGTCTCTCCCAACGTGACAATTCTTGTTGGAAAAAAAATACCTACATCTAATATATAGCACTGTGTCAGATAGTTACACCTAGTAGGAAGATACCAGTGCCTAAAAAATAGATCATGTAGACCTCATAAACTTTTATTAAAAGTTAATTATCCGGTCATATACTATAGTAACTCAGTACTTAATATTTTTTCATAAAATTAATGCACATCTAAATTGCGCAGGTTTTTAATCCTTTTTTTATTTTTTGCAAAAAATGATGACTGTTGATGAAATATTGGAGATAGAGGTGAAGCCAGGTTGGAGGAAGGATACAATGATAACATTTCATGGGAAAGGGAACCAAGTACCAGGATCTTCTTGTCCTGGTCATCTAGTTTTTTTAGTGTAAGAGAAACCTCATAGGATCTTCAAAAGGGAAGGGAATGATTTGGTGACCACTCAAAAGATTTCCCTTTTAGAGGCTCTCACAGGGAAAACAATCAAACTTATAACGTTGGATGGAAGAGAAATAGAAATTTGTGCTACATATATTGTTAAACCAGACACGAAGGTTGTGATCCATAATGAAGGCATGCCCTCCACTACTAAACCAGGTAGAAAAGGGAACCTCAGAATTAAGTTTGATATTATCTTTCCATCTTCACATCTTACTGCTTCACAAAAATGTGAACTGAAGAAGATTTTTGGTGAGGTTCATGATAATTAATTAGTTCAAGGGTTAATACAGTGTTTCATCCTTGTAGTTTGCTCTCATTCTAGTGATTTTGGTCCTATGGTTACAAACATAGGTTTCAGTACGTCAAAGGGAAAATGGTATTGAATTATAATGACTAATATTTTAAATGGAAAGATATTTTAGAGACAAAATCCTATGGTTTGAAACAATAAAGGACTAAAAACAAAATGGAGATAAAGTATATAAAGGAGGGACCGAACATTATACTAACCCTTAATTCAATAACAATAAGATGAAGTCGGTTACATGGATTGATTAGTTGGTAGTTGATGATGATTAATTCAATTAATTATGTCCACCTAGTGTGATTATGTTGCCACACTATTATTATTAGTATTTTTGTCGATATATTATTTTGATGATAAAAAAAACCCCAAAATGTGGCAGAACTTGGAATCTAGTTTAATATTTTTTGAAATTGTACTGAATGTGTCAGAAGAGTTTTGAAACTCAAGTCCCAACTTTTGCAAACTCAAGTTCTATAACTGTCTTTCAAAACTGATATTGAAACTAAAAGTTTGAAAAGAAGTTTTGTGATCAAATCAAAAACTCGAGTCCTAAAGTTTCAAAACTTGAAGTTTCATAACATGCAATCAAAACTGGAAGTCAAAACTTGAGGTTCCAGCTTCAAGTTGTCCAAACACATTATAGAACTCGAGTTTCAATATCATAGAACTCGAGTTTCGCAAAATTGGCAATGAAAACTAGAAGTTTTGGATTCAAGTTTCACAAAACTCGAGTTCCAAGATTTTAGAACTTGAGTTCCACAATTGTTTCCCAAAACTTGAATTAAAAACTGAAAGTTCTGACTAGAAGTTTCACAGAACTCAAGTCCTACTGTTTTCCAAACTCGAGTTCCATGCCTTGTAAAATTTTATCGGTTCAAAAATTTGATATTCAAACTCGAGTCCTCACTGTAAGTTTTTAGAACTCGAGTCTCGAGGACCTTTTCAACTGAACAGTTTTTCACACATTTTAGAACTCGAGTCCTTATTTCCACAACTTGAAGTTTTACAATTGGACTCCAAATCTTCATATCAAAACCTGAAGTTTCAAATGAAAATTTTCAACTATACTTCAGAACTTTTATTGAAAACTCAATTCTCAAATGAAAGTTTTCCAAAACTTGAGTCATGTTTATCAGAACTGGAAGTTTTGCAACTAAGTAATTAATTTCTATATGATAGAACTCGAGTATGGAATCTTGCAAACTTGAGTTCTCCATTCTCTGACAGAACTTTTGACACAGCTACTCCATAGCGTTTACCAGAGCTTTCCTTTTTCATGCTGGAACATTTTGAATGTTACCTGCTCTCATAAATGCACTTCAGCTCTTTCATTAAACAGTTTAGGTCGTCCTAGAAATAAATCTGAGCATTAATGTCTTATGGCATGATAGTTGAGCGAGCATTGAATGAAGTGTTTATGACAGACAAACAAACGAAGCTTCTATGAGTAATGGATATGAGCTTCTTTCTAACGACTATTCAAACTCAAAGCAATGGCTAATGAATGCTGTCTCAACTATAAATGAAGAAGCTTTGAAGACAGAAGAGAAGAAGTCAAACAAAATTTATTACGCCATTATTCTCTGTAATCATCTTATGTCATCTTTGTTCATCAAAATTTTGTGAGCTTCAGTATTTGACTATCTACTCTATCAAGAGAGTTTTTCTTGTCAAACCTTGTTGTATTCTAGTGAGATATTCAAGGTTGGGACCTTGAATCTGTTGAGTTGAATTTGAGTTGAAAAACAAAGTTTGAGAGACTTTGTTTTAGTGCGTGTTGTAAGAGAGAATGAGCCTCCTATTGTAAAGTCTCGGTGTGCCTGATTTGTTGTTGGACAGTGAATTTGAAAATCTCAAAGGTGCTCTGGGGATTGGATGTAGTTAGGTGGAATGAACCAGGATAAATTGCTCATGCTCAATCTTCTCTCTGCTTTAATCGGTGACATTGTTTAATTTCTGCAGTTTCTTTTTAATTTTTGAAAATGACCAATTCACCCGCTCTTGGTTAAATCCTACATTAATACTTTTGAACTTTATATCTATATTGATGGTATTGATATATAAAAGGAGATTCATACTCCATATATATCCAATTAATGAGAAGAATAGTTTCTTAAATATAATGAAACAAGTTTGAATTCTGTTATAAAGAAAAGAAAATGTAAAAGATGAAATAAAATAGATGAAGAGAGAATTAGAGAAAAAAAAATGAAGCAATGTTTTCTTCACTTGGATGTGCACACATTGTAGTACTCTATTTATAGGCTCTCAACTCCAAGTAAGAGCTACATAGAATCAATGACAATTCAATCCCATTAGTGTACGAATGGTAATATTTGAGTTATTGGCATAAAGACCCCTAAATATTATTCATTGTAGAAGTTGTGGAATGATGAAAATGAAAGGCCAAGAGGTGAGAGTTTATGGACATCCAAATTATATAAAATTTTTTAATAACAAATTCTATATATTTGGGGACGTAATTAACCTCTCCCTTTCCTTTTGTACCTTTTCTTCTCCTAGTATCTTTACTATCATCGGCTTAAGATTTTTAAAATGGTTAATGATTTATGTTATCTAAAACTATTATTATAATTATATATAATATATATAAAAATAAATTTAATGAAAATTTTCAATAAAATACAGTTGAATTACTCAAATTCTAATTTGGGTTGCAAAACTCAAAAAATCATTAATCATGTTGTCTAACACAATTAGGAATTTAAAAATTGGATCAAATTTGTTCCATGCACTTAGTTATTAAGAAATAAAAAATGATGTTATTTTAATTTTTGAAAAAAACGATACTCTCTTACCACACAGATACAAAGGAAGCTTTTCCCCCCTTTAATTTCAAATTTGTTCCATGCACTTAGGTATTATGCTCTTTTTTTTTTGCCTCCACAATCTTTCTCTTCTTCGCCTTCACCGTTTATGTACATCTCAAACTTTAGTTGTCACTATCCTTACACGTTCTTGTAATAAAGAGGGAGAGCAACTGCCTCTCTTTCCCCAACCATGTCCTTCCTAAAATGGCTAATGTGCCCTTGCTTATACTCTAATTTTGTTTTGGTTCCTAGACAAGCAAAGTACTTGTGGATGTGTTTGAATAGTGTGAAGGCATGTCAGGGCATGACCATATATGCAACAGAATGTTCTAACGCTTTCCCTTTCCCTGTATAGAACATTGGCTAGAAAAAAACTAGATTTAAAACCCAGAAAAAGAGAGAAAAGGTTCATAAGCAAAATCTAAGATAATATCATTATTCTCATTTCTTCAATTGTCGTCCCATGTCATATATATTCTACCCTTACACTACACCCATTTTATTAAAATTTCTCTTTAACATTCTTCTCAAATAGTTCACCAACATATCAAAAAACAAAGTAGTTCCTTTTCAAATGTTTAGCCACAAGTAGATGACATTTTCTATACCAACATATAAGTTACCATTCATTATAACATAGATTTAATACAACATTAGGAATTAATCAAATATACCTGGGTAAGATACCACGCACTACAAAGAAGCCTTTATATAGAAAAACACATTCTCATCGATAATCCTAAATCTAATTGAATATATTTTAATTAAATCAATTATAATCATAATATCTTATATATGAGATATGATATAATATCAGTAGTTAATTATATTAGATCTCAACATAATAATATTTTGTCATAACAGAGATTAAAGCTTGTTATTACTTGCTTCTATCAAAAGCATCATTTTAGGCCACTAATTTGAAAAATCTAGGATTTAAGATACAATGAGTAATGGAAAGTTTTTTTTTGGCAAAATAAGACAAATTTCTCACATTTGTTTACCAAGAAGACCGTCCAAAAAATTAAAAAGAATCAGCTAAATGACCAAAGGAGAAAGATTTAAAGATCTTTCTACTTTTTTGGTGGTAGACCTAATCGATTGCCATTGGAGGAAAATGATGCGTTCCACACTTCTTGTTTATTCATAACTATCTTCAAGGAATAGAAGAATTTTTGTGGAAGAAAAGGAACATAACATAAATACTAAAAAAAGCTTCCTTCGTATTGTGCTAGATGAGAGCATCGTTTTTACAAAAATAAAAATAGTATTATTTTTTATTTTTAATGGCTAAAGGGTAAGGAGGTAATTTAACCCAATTTTAAATTCCTAACTGCATCAGACAACTTAATCAATAATTTGTTAAGTTCAATGATCCAAATTAAAATTTGGATAATCCAACTGTTTTTTATTAAGATTTTCCCTAATTTAAATTGGTAAAATTTGCTCTGAACAATTTACAAGTGTAGTAAAAAATATACTTCATGAAATACTTCAATAATAATTTACAGTTATAAGTTGTTGAACTGAGATCAGACATAATGACTAAGAAAAAGAGATAAAAGAAACACCTAACTAAATAAAGATAAAAAAAGAAAAATGCATTAAATCAAGAGAAATTTTCAAAGTGAATCTTACAAAAGAAACAAAGGTAGTGAGATTGTTGTGCTTCACCTCCATTTGCTCAATTTTGTCACAAAGTTTACCCATCATCTTCATTAAGGCTTCATCCCTATTTGGTTCTTGGATAGACAACTCCCTAGATGTTGAAGGGAAATAATTAGAGTTCATAGGGACATTTCCAAATTGTCCTTAAGAGCTTCCGGCACCTCTGTACATATTATCCTTGCCTTGACCAACTTGATATCCCTTATTGTAAGCATTAGGGTATTGCTCTCTTTGATAGAATTGGGTAGGTCTTTGGAAATTCATGGATGCCACCTTAGCGGACTCATATTGAGAAGGGCAAGTGGGAGTAGTGTGCATAGGACTAGCACACATATCGCATGAGGAAGGTACAAGAGCTTGAGACATAGAAGTAGAGCTAATGGCATTAACATTGTGAACTTATTGAAGTGTAAGCTTCTCTTCTCTTGTATCCCTTTGCTCTCCTCTTCTCTTCTCTTGTATCCCCTGGTTCCTACATCTTTGTAAGTGACAGTTTTCTAAATAAAGTTTCTATTTGTTTAATTAAATCAGCTTTAGTTTTTGTTTGGATTTTTGTTTTTGAGGATTAATTTCAAAAGGTTTGAATAAGGGTGTTTGAATATTAGTGGTGTGTTTTGTTGGGGATGGAGAAGATTGTGAGGTTGAGGGAGTGTGGCTGATATGATCGCCAATGATTTGGAGGTATTGGTTAGTGTAATTTTTTGCTCAATAATATTTTTAATATCTCTAGGATCAACTTCCTGTTCAATATTTTTAAATTTGAAAGGAGCGGTGATAATAGGATGGCCTTTATCGTCTATAAGTTTAGGAATTTGGACTGGGATAGAAGGAGGGAAGGCTGAAGAGATTATTTCTTTTGAAGGAGTTTTCCAATCTCTTTTAGCAACATTAATCTTTGTAAAAAAAAGGATAGTTTAAATTATGTTTATGGGCATAAATTTGGAACCAACTAAAAAAAGGGATATTTATTTCATGAATTTCCAAAAATTCATAAAATTGAGTTTGAACTTGGTTCCTAAGATCACCTTGAAAATTTTCGTTAAACCATTTTCTTCGTAAAATATTTTCTGGAGAATAAAATTATTTTCGAAGACTTGGTTTGTCAATTTCAAAATGATTTTTAATTACTGAAATGTTTCTGGGTTCACCATTCATATCAGATTGGGTCGGAGAACCGATCGTGAGGTCATCATCTTCCCTTTGATATGTTGTTTGAGGTATGTTCAGGGTGTTATCCACGCCTTGGATGGAAACTGTAGTAGGGAAAGGATTAACTACAGGTGTTTCAGCAGGAGGGACATAAATGACCGAAGGAAGAGATCGAGGTACCGAGGAACAAGAGTGCCTCGGTAACTCACTCATAGTAGTTCGAAAATCTTCATATGAAGATCTAGAGGTTTGAGAAAAAGACTGTCTTGATCTGTCAAAGTAAACATGAACAGTTCCATTTGGGTCCTGAGTTATTCTTCTAACCTGAGGCACAGGTCTTGGGGTAGGCTCGGAAGCTTGATCAAGTTGCCAATCTACAGGAAGGTCAATATCTTTCCACATAATTGTTTGAGGAATTGTGATATTAGCATTCTTGTAATCAGTTAAGAAAACTACTGTTTGGCCATCGT
>JANTPZ010117223.1:0-14783 GCA_025593235.1 Vachellia pachyceras
CTCTCCCCCAAAACACGTGTCGTAGGGGTGCGCAGCGTCCCGCTTCTTATAGCCCAGCACCCTCCCAAACCTCGCCGATGTGGGACTTGTGACATTCTCCCACAGCCAATCCGCGAGCGACCTCGCCGCGGACGACCACCACACCGTTACCCTCTCCCCATTACTCTCTCCCCGCCGACAGGGGCGTGCAGCGGGCGTGCGGCGTGCGGCGTCGAAAGGTTCAGGGCTGGCTCTGATACCACTTGTCACGGGACCATTACCCTCTCCCCCAAAACACGTGTCGTAGGGGTGCGCAGCATCCCGCTTCTTATAGCCCAGCACCCTCCCAAACCTCACCGATGTGGGACTTGTGACATTGGGCATTTACACAGAAATGAATGAGAAGATGCACATTCTCTCTCCAAATTTCTTCGCTTATTCTTTATTTTCATCTTAAACTTCCCTTTTTTTTATAATTCTTATAAAAGGTATACTTATATCATATTTTAAAAAGTTATCTACTTTTTCTTATTGTATTTTTAATTTATTTTTCTGAATAAATATGAGATAATCTGATGAGTCATTGTGTAGAATTAATTGATTTTTTGACCGGTTATTTTAAGCATCGAATTCCATGATTAGGATTAGATATTGTTGTTGTTATATCTCATTCTAGAGCTCGTTTGACACCACAGTAGGGAATAGTTTTTACAGAGTTCGAAAGAAACCTAAATTTTGGAAAATAGATTTTGGGAGAATAGCTTTTACGAATTCCAAAGTAAAACCTAGGTTTTAAAAATGTAATTATGTTTGGAAAGTTATGTTGATAATAGTTTTTATGGATTCCGAAGCAAAATGTAAGTATGAAAGAGGAAAGAGAGAAAATAATAAAGAGAAAAGAGAAAGTTTATTATGAGAAAGAATGTGATTTCACAAAAAATATTTTTTCAGACCAAAGTTTTATTTTCAAAATATCTTTTCTGAAAAATATGAATACTTAGACAAAATCTAGGTTTTAGGGTAAAACATAGAATCAAGGTTTCCCACCATGATGCTAAACGAGCTCCTAATCTCTTTTAAAAGTTATTTATATTCTTGTTGCCATTTTAGTATATGACATAAAATCGTATTATTTTGATTTTCTAACATATGGCCAAAAACCATATATACCTTTCATACCTTGAGATTATATAATCAGAAGTTACATAACAGTGATCTTTTACTATGATATCGTATAGCCGGCAAACATATGTCTTTTTCTGCCTTACAATATAGCCAGAAACCATATTTATTTAATTTCTTATTATATGACCAAAAGTCATATAACACTAATTTTTCATCAATGGCCTAAAGCCGATGGACTTTAATTCTTTTGTTGTAATATTTTAATTTATATTATATCTTGTCTTTGATAATTTCTGTATTAATAATTCGTATTATTATATTTGCATTTTTCTATTTCCAATTTTATTTTTTATTTGTTATTTATTCATTTATTTTCTCTTGTTTACTTTATTGTCTTTATAATTTATATTTTCCAAATCTTTACTTTCAGACAATTTATTTATTTGCTTTTGTTCATTATTCATTTTATTATGGTTATACTCACTACATTATAACTTATATATATATATATATGTACTCACTACATTATACTCATTTTATTATTTATTAACTTCATTTATGTTATTATTGTCATTGTTTATTATTTTTCTTATCCTGTTATTTATATTTATTTATTGCTACATTAATATTTATTTATGTTATTGGTATATGTATATATTTATTCCTTGCCTCCCTATATATATATATATTGGCATCTCGATATATTATTGATAGAGTGCTCCATGTATCTATGTTGTTATATTATCAATTTATTTATATTTTTTCCTGCACCTAATTGTTATTCACTAATTTTTATGTTATATTAAATTTAGCATAATTTTGATTGTTATTATTATGCAAATCTTACTAAACTTAATTTTCTGCCCTCGATATCAACGGAAAGAATTACTTGTCATTTTACTTGAAAAAGAAACGATTGGCCAAAATAAGGTCAAGACTACAATATTTAATTGTAAAAAATCCATTACAATTATGGAATGATTTGAAAGAAGGTATGACACCCAAAAAAGATTATTTACCTAAAGTTCGTTGTGAGTGAATCCACTAAATGCTAATTTTTTTTCTTTCATTGGGTTTTTGTCCCAATATATTTTTTTAGTAAAGTTTTTAATGAAGTACAACGTTAGAACATCCAAAAGGAAGTGTTATAAAATATTATGTTTGATATGAATGTTCTTATAATTCGTGAGATTCCATTTCATAGCATTATATTCTTTAATCTCCTAGACTGAATGGTCTTAATTATGTATTTTCTAAAACCTACAATTATACCATTAAGTTGATTGATGTCCTTACAACTCTTGACGTTTGTAATCATACCTTGAATTCTATAAACAGTGATAATGTATTAAGCATTTACAAATGTATTACCTTGCAACTCTCTCAATTTCTTCTAGTTATTCTCTCTTTTCATCTTTCACCTTCCTCATTTTATAATAGATATATATATATATATAGTTATGTATAGAATTCTGGGTATAAATATAATTTGAGCACTATGACTGCAAAAAAGAAAAGCACTTTATCCTTATTAAAAAAAATTTTAACTTATTTTTTAAAATTTTATAAAATATTCTTAAAAAATTTTTGGTTGATTTACAAGGTATTTCATTCGCTCCCAGGAATTTAAATGTGTTATCTTCTTTAAAAAAAGTTAAGCTAATATTTCAAATTTTCAATGGTAACACATGTGAGAGAATGATGATTGAAGAGTAGCCAACCCAACAACTTTTTTTTTTAAAATAGAAATATGATATTCATAAGTTTTAAAAGAAGCAAGGGAAAATGACACTAAAAACCTTTAAATATAGAAAGGATAATCAGCATTCCCACTATATGTAATTCTAAATCAAATCCAATTGATTTATTAGGGATATTGAAATTTGATAAAAAGACAAGAATGCACATAAGTTGAAAGGAAAAGGAAAGCCTCCTATTCTTAATTGGTTATTGGCTATGTTCCAGTTACAATTCCATGAAATTAAATTGTAATCCCATTGGATAAAGCCATTTTTTTATTATATCAACCAGAAATTACAACTTGATTTTAGCGAATTATAACTCGAGTACAGGGAATAACAAATCAAGAATAGGAAATTTTCACATGTGAAAATAAAAATTAAAAAAATGGGACTCCTCTTACCAATCAGAATTACAACTTGATTTTAGCAAATTGCAATGCAAATATAGGGAATAACTAATTAAAAATAGGAGATTTTTACATATGAAAATAATCACCAATGGCTTGAAAAAAAGGAGACCCCATACTAAATAGAATTATAACTTGATTTTTGCGAATTGCAGTTCGGTTATATAGAATTACCAGTTAAGAATAAGAGATTTTCACATACGAAAATAATTACCCTGGAACTTGAAAAGAATGGGATTTCCCTTACCAAACTGAATTACAATTTAATTTTAGCAAATTGCAATTTGAGTATAGGAAATAATCAGTCAAAAATATGAGATTTTCCTTTTTCCTTTTAGATCAAGAGCATTCGTGTCTTTCAATCAAATTTCAATATCTATAATTGGTCCATTGAATTTGATATGAAATTAAGTATACCTTGATTTATCATTTCTACATTTGCTTTTAGTTTCATTTTCCTAAGAACCAAATACAAAGGCTAGTCAATGGTTAATTTTTTCTTATCAATCTCCTCTTCTTGATAAAAGCTTTTCCAGAACAATGGTTGTCTTTTCTGCTATTATTGAGGAGAGATGAAATGAGCTAGTGAACATTAAAGAGCATTATGGTAAATTTAAAATATTTAAAAACTTCAAATTAGTCTTTTTGATTTTATTAGGAATTTATTTAAAGTATATGTCTAAATTTATATTTGGTATTTTAACTGAATTTATTTGGAATTTTTTTATTGTTTATGAGTATGAGTTCCACACCTTAAGTTTAAATAATATGCACAAACTGCCTAATTTACGTACCTAATATATTTGTTCCAATAATATTTTGAATACGGTGCAACCTGGATTCTATCTAGCACAAAGCCATCCAATCCATTATTATCCTAAAAAATTGAGTTTCTTGCTCCTATGTTATTGAATATAAATATACTTTTTCCGATCTAACAATTCCAAGAATGTGCAATTAAAAAATGACAAGATTCAATAGGTATTGATTCTAATAAAAGCAGTTTAGTCGCTACCACGAAGTCTTGAGTTTGAGTCTATACTAAAACAGAAAAAATATTTAAGAGAGATGCCTCTAATTATGTTCGATAAGGTTCAGATTTGACTATGTCAGATAAACATATTAAAAAAAGAAGACAAATAAAGTTTTGTTTGGTTAGGTTTTGATGATAACAAAAACAATTCTTGCTAACAAACGTACATACATAAATACGTTATGTATGTATACATCCCAACTTGTATTTTCATACGTAGTAGTGTGGTTATTTTTTCTACTTTGTGTTGTAAATTTTTATAGGTACTATTGATTCTAATAAAAGAAGTTTTGTCGCTTAATCATAAAATCTTGAGTTTAAGTCTATACTATAACAGAAAATGTATTTAAGAGAACTGTCTGGTTCAGATTTGACTCAGTCAGATAATCATATTAAAAACAAGAAGACAAATAAAGTTGTGTTTGGTTAGGTTTTGAAAGTATGATTACAAAAACAATTCTTGCTAACATACATACCACATAAATACATTATGTATGAGTGCAACCCAACTTGTATTTCATATGCAGTAGTGTTGTTATTTTTTCTCCTTTGTACTGTAATTTTTATAGGTAGTGTTGTTTTGTTTCTAAACTTTGTAAATTTTCATGTTATGAACACTTGTTAATTGAGTTGTAAATTTTTATATATAGAGTTATTATTTTTCTATTCATTGTTGTAAATTTCCATATGTAGGGTTGCAGCTCAACCGTGAGCACTTATAAATTGAGTTGTAATTTTCATATGTAGAGTTAATATTTTCCTATTCTTTATTGTAAATTTGAATGCTCAACGTTGTTATTTTTCTATTGTGTTGTAAATTTCTATATGTAGAATTGTTACTTTTCTATTCTTTGTTGTGAAAAAAATATATCCCCAATCGTAACTTTCATATGAGAAATTGCAATATGAGTTGTAAAATTTTATTTGTAAAGTTGTTGTTTTTAATTCTTTGTTGTAATTTTCCGTATGTGGTTTTGTTATATTGCTATTCTGTAAATTTAGCTATAACAATTGTCATAATAAAAAGGGTAATATAGTCATTTTGCTTTCTATTTTAATTTCAGAATTTTTTGGGTCTTATTAGTGAAATTTTCTATTTTTTAATAAAAAGAAATGATATGGTGTTTGGTCATTCATTCCAATATATCTAAAGTTCATTCTCTTTGGTAATATCGAATATTGTAGATTCCTTATTATCTCTTAAATATTCTACAAAAACTTAAACTTTGGCAATATCTAATGCAATGCATTAATGTTATATAGAACATAGAGTTTGCTCTATTTATCTAAGGTTACAATTTTTTGTCAAAAAGACCATGGTAAATTAATTGTAAGAGACTCATAATTAAAAAAATAAAAAATCATGGGAGTTAAATTTAAATTTTGCAATGTCATAGGGAACTATATGCAATTGATTCAAAACTCAAGAAAGTTTTGCATAATTAAGCCTTAAAATTAAAAAGGGAAAATTGCATTTATATCTCAGACAAAAAAATAATATCCGATCAGCTACTTTTATTTGCCATTGACAAACTCTTAAGACTTGTCAGATGTTATTTTCCTTATTTGATATCTACTTGTTATTCTAATCAAAGCAAAAGTAAACAATAGTACAATCTAAATCATTTTACCCAAAATTGAAAATATATCTTGTGCACTTTTTAGAAAATGTGTTAGTTTGGTGTAGAAATGGGAAGATAATCTCATTAATATCCATTTATTATTGTATAGAGAAGTCAAATCTTTATAGATTCAGGACCAAAAATAGGTTTGGTCCGAGCTGATTTTTCAAAACTCTACCGTATTTTCTTTATTGAGCAAAACTAATTAAAAATATGAATTATCCCACTAGCGGGTGTAAAAGATCTTATAACAATATAAAATGTGAAAAATAATATTTTAATCCTTACAGTTTTATAGCTTTAACTCGACTGCAGTCCCTGCATTGACTTAATGAAATTCAATCTTTATAGTTTTAATTTAATTGAAACTTAATTTCTAAACTTTGATTTTCTGCAACTTAATCCTTATAGTCTCAACCATTTATAATTTAGTCCCTCACTTTTATTATATATAATTTTATTTTCTAAAACATATAGATTAAATTATAAAATGGTTGAAATTATACGGATCGATATGCAATGAGTTAAAATATAAAGACTTAATTACAATCAAGTCAAAGTTATAAGAATTAAGTTATATCGAATCAAAGCAAAGGAACCACGTCACAATAAATCAAAATTATAGGCAAATATTGAAAGATGTTATTCACAAGTAACCAACAACACTTTTTTTTTTTTCAAGTTCCAAGTAATTTTTGTTTTATTCTTTTAGGGCCCATTTGGTACAATGAATCTATTCTAATAGAAAGGAATGGAATTGAATAGAAAATTTTTCTGAGTTTTAATATGTTTGGTATGTACTAAAATGAAAAATGATTTGATAAAAAATTTTATATTTGATATATTAAAATAATGGCAAGATAAGTAGGAAAAATGTCGAAATGATCATATCACATTATTACCCTTAATGAATATTTATTAATCAAATGGATAAATTATTAAATAAATAGCTATAGAAATTAAATAATTTAGATTAAATTATTAAAATAATATTAGTATATTAAAATAATATATAATAATATATTATTAAATGTTATAAAAATAAATGCTTACCGTCCATTAAAGAAGAAAAATTACAATAGATATTAAATGATTAATAAATAAATATGCTTATTGTATTTCGCTAAGATATTGAATCAAATTTATTTTATTTGAAACTTATGGCATTGTAACAAGGATAATTAAAAATAATAAAATGAAATAAACAATTATAATGATTTTATCTCAAAGATCTCTACCATAACTTGAGAGATGTAATTCATAAAAAATAAAATGAATAAAAATTATAATTTAAATAAGTAAATATAAACATTCGTACAAATATAAAAAAACAACATAGATATTAGATAAATATAGATATTTGGGGTAATTTTTTAAACGGTTTATCTCCTTTCATAGTTAAGTTAAAGGAGTTTAGGGTAATTTAATTTCAAATTAGTCTTTTCAGAACTTGAAAGTGGTAAAGTAATTTAAAAGTCCTAAATTAGGAATATATATTTGGGTGATTTTTTTGTCTTTCTCCCAAAGTTTTTTCCTCAAATAGTTTTTTAATAAAATATTGAAATGATGGAGCTTAAACAATTAAAGATAGAGTACTATATAATCCATGGAACGAGGAAGTAATGAAACGTTGGTTTTATATACGGAGTGACGAGGAAAGAGTTAAACAACTAATGAATGTCATTTTTCAAGTAGTTACGAAAGTTTAAGTGTACAGGGAGATCATTGAACAAATAGAGAAAGGTTGCACCCAAAAAAAATTAGACTACGCATGCAAGGCTATTAATCTCATTTTACATTCCCATACCAAGTGTCTGTTTAAATTAACATTAGAAGTTACTTTTTTTATACAACACTAGAAGTTACTATTTCAACATGATTTGTGATTTATAAGGTAAGTATATAAAAGAGCGCAACTTCCTTTTTTTTCAGAGCTTTCACAATCCAGTTCAAATAGGCCCAAAATAGATTTCTAAATCGGGTCCGTGCATTTTGGAACCCAATTTTTTTTTAAATAAGTACAGGTTCAAGTGAGAGGAAAACTGTTTTCCATTGGCCCAATTATCATAGTCCAACTGGAATTTTTTTAAATTTTAATTTCCATGCCCAAACAAATGGCCCAAAGTGTTTTGAGAAAAGGGTAGGTTAATCCCACCAACTAGATTTTTCAGATGACGGCCGACGAAAGACAATGAAAAGAATGGGGACTTCGCATTCCAGAGGACTAGGCTCGTTCTTCAGTTTTTTTTTTAAAAAAAATATAAAAATTGTTAAGATCATAGCAGTCATGT
This sequence comes from Vachellia pachyceras, assembly GCA_025593235.1. Lineage (NCBI taxonomy): Eukaryota > Viridiplantae > Streptophyta > Magnoliopsida > Fabales > Fabaceae > Vachellia > Vachellia pachyceras. The sequence goes on from JANTPZ010117223.1 coordinate 8,200, forward strand.
ATTTCGAAACCTTGGGGCATTTGACGCAACAGCATGTTATTATAATAAAGGGATACAAAAGATAATTGAAGTACGAAGATCTCTAATGACATTCATAACATACACACCGATGGGTCTATTCCCACTGTTATTGTCCAAAAACACAAACACAAACACAAACCTACTTTAGCGTTTTGGGTATCCAATTTTTTCATTCAAATCCTTCTCTTTAAACCCTTCTGCTGCCTTCTCTAAACCTTTTCTTATCATTTCAACATTTTCTTCAATACCACGTAGCTTTTCCTTCAACTCTTTCTTTTCTGTGTTCGATGCCTTCAACTTTTGCTTCAACTTCGTCACTTCCTCTGCCTTTGCCTCGTATCCTTCTACATTTAAAGCAGACGTAACATTAGGCTCCAACCAACGCAAGTCTAATCCACTCTTCCAAAGCTTCCCCCACTGATCCCCAAGCTCCTTGCGGGACGTCTTATCCTTCATGTCTTTCCACTTCTTTTCCTTCAAAATTTTCAGAACTCGACCCAAATCATTGAATGGTCTCACTTTATCCTGAGGAATTTGGTTTTGCTTAAAGTCCAACAATGAACGATGAAATGAGAAAACTTCCTTTAACAGTGGAACAAACAGCTTCTCTATTCCTGTGAAATCTAAATGCTCGATATCAATCAAGCCAGAAGGTTTGACCTCATTAAATTCAACCTCAACGATACATTTATTGTTGCGAATAAAGCCATTATTTTCCCCCTCAAGTACGTCCAAAGGCATAACACTTGAGCGACCCCGCTTAACTTCTTTCTCACAGAACTTGTGTTTCATCACTGCATTTAATTGGAAGACTATAATATGAGATGGACACATCTCATTCTGATCTAAACATTAGACCACTAAACCGAAAACTAGTTCCAGTGGAATGAATAAAGGTTAATACCCATAAACAAAGCTCAAAGTGTATCGGGCACTATATGTTCTAAGAGGGGCAAAAACAGTTATGAACAGTAAAAATGGATGCAAAAATGCTAATATCGTTGAATATAACTTAGCATTACACCGTTACTTTTTGTGGCGGGGCCCACGGTATTTTTGAATATACATATCTAACAGTATTAGGTTATATTCAGCAGTATCAACATTTTTCTCCCATTTTGACTGTTCATAGATATTTTTGTATCTCAAATAACATATAATGCTACATGTATTTTTTTATAAAAGTTCATGAGTATTTTTGCATCTGAATCAATGAATAATTGACAAATATGAAATGATGATACTTCTTGTTTTTTCAGAGTTTTTCCTGGAAGATTGATTGACCACAGTGAAAGTGAATTCTGCGTCTATGCTCCACCCCTTGGCGAAATTCGATACATTTGCTACATGCAAATATACACCCAAATCCTTATTGCCTTCTTTTCCTCGATATACAGCAAATTTCCTACAACAATTAAGACCAAATAAAATTTGTATAAATATTGGGTGCACTGTGAAGAAATATTGTTCAAGCGGTATGGAATCATATAAAAAGATGTAAAGGAAGATCAAATCGCACACCTAATAATTTTATAAAGATCTTTTGTTTGATAATTATATTTATTCGACTTTTCAATCATTTGACTAATTACATGGTATTCTTAGTCTATTTCTTTATCCAATCTAAGAATACTATTGAATAATCGAAACTGACAGATTTATGACAAAGTGAAATGGGGAGAAATGTTGAAATAATTAGGGATTGTATTGTAGTATTTGTGAAACAGATTTCAAGTACCACTTGCAATGGTTGATAGTAAAAACCCAAGAGAAGTATGGGGTATTGATATCCAATTCGCGGAAGTTTCCAATCGTCCATTGCTGTTGTTTACTCATCCTCCAGTCAAATTATAATGATCCCTCACCAATCAAAATCTGAAACCAAATTTCAAAGCCAATAGTAGTGAATATATATATATATATATATAATGGGAAACTCAAATTTTGCCACCTTATGAGAAACAAACTACACTAGTTACAATTTGCAGTGACCATTAGCTAGATGGAGAAAGGGGAAAGATGTTTGAATAAAGCTGATATTAAACGAAGAAGGATGCAATTGAGAATCAGAGCTATCAATTTTGTGGACGATATATTTAAGTGAAGGATAAAAATACGCAGAAAGATAAAATTACCACGATTATTAGAAAGATAAAATTACATCAAATAAATTTTATGAAGAAATTTATTAAAAAGAAGAGACATGCGCACCTCTTTACTCCCCTCGCTGGGATGAGTGGAGGGGTTACAGGGGTATTTATAACTCTCTGGGACTAAATTAAAGACGTGCCTCAGTCATCCATGACATCACCTTCCCCTATGCTCTTTGTAATAATAAATGATTTGCTGGATCATGGAATCCATGGAATAGTAATGGAATACAATAATGATTACGTACCATTAGAAATGTAATTAATCCATGAGAATGTCGTGAAATGCTCTTCCTTATCATTAAAAATATTAATTTTAAATGGTTAGCATTAATATTTTAATGGAACAAGGAAACATTACTTCTAAAAACTTTATGTGAAATTTTGTTTATAAGAGGAAACTTTTGAGGTAAATTTATACGTTAACCCTAAGAGAAATATCAACATTGCTTCTTATAGAGATTGCCATGAAGAGGATGCGTATGATTTTATTGATCTATTTGGTTACTTGCCATTTGTTGACCTCTCAATGAATGAACTTTCGGGATCAATACCTCGAGAATTACATATGTACAGGTTAGATAAGTTGGATTTCTTAAATTTATCCCAAAATCATTTGATGGGGAGCATCCCATATGAGATTGGGAATATGAAACATTTAGAGACACTTGACCTCTCATGGAACCACCTTGTTAGAGAAATTCTTCAGACCTTCAACAATCTATCTTTTTTTGGTTTTGGTTGGATTTGTCATATAACAATTTTAAGTGGGAAAATTCCATTCGGCGTCCAACTTCAGTCTTTCCATGCATGAAAACTAGCTTAATGGGCATTCCTGAACTTTACGTCTTCGTTGCTTTGAAAACAAAGTGGCTTCGCGAAAACTTGACGAAATGACCGAAGTGAAAGAAACAACTCAGGCAGAATTGGAGAAAAAAAGAAAAGAAAAGATGATAAATATATGGCGAAGGGGGAAAGGACGGTGGTGAATGGTGATAATGAGAAGGAGTGGTCATACTCCGAGATATTTGGGGAGGGAGAAATCTGGAGGTGGAGCACTAAGAGGACGCGTGTGTGCCCTGGCCTATCCCTTGTCTCTTATTTCAAGCCTGCCTCCATCCATCCATTCATTCCCACCATCATCCCTAAATTCCGCACCATATCCCCCCATTCACTTTGCCTTTTCCTAAAAATTCAGTATGGGGTTTGTCTGTTAGCGTGAAGAAAACATGTTTTAATAAAATTCATCTTATATAATCATTATATAAGGGGTTAGAAAAGTAATTTTCTACCGTCAGAACGTAACATCATTATTTACCAATTACTCTAATAAATTCCATTTATTTTCTAAAAAATAGTTTGCACCCCATAAACCAGGATCATAAGTCAATCACTAGTTAAGAGAGGTATTCATATTTAATATCGTACAATAATTCGATCTAAATTATCTTCATGATACACATGTTTATTGAAAAAAAAAACGAGGGAGGGTAGGCTTAAATGGGTTGATGTTACATTTTTGATAGGTTTGTTTAGTGGAAAAAAAAAAGACCTTCCATTTTCTCAGACAAAAAATGTGCTTTCAATTTCAGTCCCCTTACATTTTTGATAGGTTGATGTCATGTTTGGAATTGATATGTTATGAATATGTTACCATGTTGTATCATCTTAAGATTGTATTGGGGAAGGGATTTAAGAATTTAAAAAAAATTTATGAAATCCAAAAAAAAATTTATCTTAAAAAAATTGTTTTCACGCATAATTCAAACAAGGTAAATAAATATGATTGAGACTGTAAGTTGATCTACGAGATTTTGTGGAACGATGGGGACCCACCCAGCCCTGGCTCGTGGAATAACGAAGAAGAAAAGGTTGTGATCAAGTGGGGCCCAGATCCATAGGGGGTTCACGTGGATGAGAGCCATAAGCCATTGGGGATGGGGTCCACGTACCGGCAACACCACCATCACTCTCCAATCAACGTGGTCCTTCCACTCATGCTCCCCCCCAAGGAACCAGTTTCAGTCCCCATCTCCCATGAGCGTCCCGTCCCCATCCTTTGATTATTATTAAATATTATATATATTATTAATAATTAATATAATTATAATAATTAATATGTTTAAAATATATTTATATATTTAATTTTTTAAATTTATTTAGTTTATTTATTTTTATTTATGAATTATTGAATTTTTAAATATTTTTATAATAATTAAAAAAATTCTAGCCTCTCCATTCTACAAGCAAATATTAAAAAAAATACTTGAGATACAATTCTATAGTGATTAATCATACAGCAATAGCATCTTCAAATACCTTCTGCTTCTTCTGAAACTATGAAATTTGCTCCCCATGGATAACCATCAAGTCAAATGGAATTAACATGCTGTCAATTTGTGTTGCAGGGTAAGCTCCAGTATGAGAATCAGCAGTCACATCAACAAACGTGTTTTTCCATGGAATGTTATCATTCTGTCTAGAAGCATAAGGGAGAGTCAGCAGACACATCAACAAACTTGTTTTTTATGGAATGTTATCATTCTGTCTATAAGCAAAAGATAAAAGATGATTCTGCCTGCCTTACTGATCCAAAAGATCTAACCCCAGCACCAGATTCTGATGTCCATATCCATAAAAATAAATAAAATAGAATAATATATAAATATATTTTAAATATATTAATTATTATAATTATATTAATTATTAATAATATATTAAAATATTAAATATATACATATATTATATAAATATATTTTAAATATATTAATTATTATAATTATATTAATTATTAATATATATATAATATTTAATAATAATTAAAGGATGGGGACGGGACGCTCCTAGGGGAGATGGGGACTAAAACTGGTTGCCCCTTCCCAAACCTCCCTTCTCCCTCCTTAATTATCGATTAATTGGATTTTATGTTTCTTATTCATTGTACTCGTTTGGGTACGCGGTAGAGGAATACTTTTACACAAGTTGAGGTAAATATATTAAGGAGATTATCTTATTTTATAGAAAAATACTGTTGAACGTTCGTTTGATTTTTTTAAACGTTGTCACAAATAAATTCATTATTTTCGGGGCGAAGATCATAGACGGTTGAGGCACTAGGAGGAGGCGTAAGGAGAGTTGATAGCTCCTTTCTTTGTAGGCTTCGCTTATTTATAGATTTTTGTATAAACATGAAACGTTTCTTGCGAAACTGTTAGGTTTAACGTAGCCTGAAAATTTTTCTATTATCATGTTATGACTTTGTTATGTGATTTGCTTTTATATAGGAATATTTTGATATCATTTTTATATTTTGATATTTTTGTTAGAAAGAATATTTTTTTATTATCATGTTCATTTTGTTGTATTCCCCGCGGCAATGATGTTTTGTAATTGGTCCTTTCAGGGTTTCCTCTCTCGCGGCGTCGAGCTTTTTCCCTCTTTGCTAAGGTTTCCTTTTCCTCGCTGCTGGGGTTCGTTTCTTGCGGTTTCGAGCTGTAGTGTGGAGGTTGTTGGATCACCGATTTCTCCTTTTGTTGGAAGATCTGTTTTCTTCTCTTTATGTCGAGTTTCATGGTTGTGCCTCTTTGGTGGGAATCTTCGTCAAGGTCTCAATGGGTAGGTCCGTTGGGGGAAACTATAGCGATAGAGGCGGTAGTTAGCTTCGACGGTTGAGAGATCTGTTCTGCTGAGGCGGTGAGCTCTAATGGCGACCTTCGTTGGGTTCCTCCAAGGTCTTGGAGGATTTGCAGTTACAAAGGCTTTGCCCAAATCAGTGTTGATCTGTGGCTCAAATCAAATGCCGTCATCTCCCCTGTCTCAATGGCCATGTCCGTAGCGTCAGAGAAGCTTGCAGTTGGTGAAGCCGTATGCGATTCGGGGGCTTGTGAGGAAATGGGAGTTGTAAGGGCTCTGGTTCCTATGGTTCTGCCTTATCCTTCATATAGGAAGGCTGATGGAAACCTAGGGGTTCAAATCGCTGAAAGGGCAGGCAGGGAGGAAGAAGGGCAGAGTTTCTCTGCGATGAAAATGTTGAAAGCTAGGTAGTATAAGGTAAGAACTTTTCCTAATTCTCAATATGACTTTCCCAGAATTGATTCGGCCTTAAGGGTACAGAAGGGTAGTGAGGCTTACTCATTTGGTGAATTCATCTTGTTGAGGATAGTTATATATGTTCACGTATTGAATCCAGAGGTAGCAAGGTTTCCTTACAGATACAGGGAGGCCATGGGTTACAATAGTCTGTTCAGAGCATGCTTTAAACTGTGGAATTTGACCTTTGATGTCTCTGGTCTGTTTGACTTGCTATGGAATAGGTTTAGGTGGAAAAGAAAAGGCAGTGAAGCTCTTAGTGTTATTTTCTTGTTTGTTGAAACTTTTGATAAGAAGAGTATTGGCTAGTTGGAGGTAGTCTCC
>JANTPZ010117231.1:0-11219 GCA_025593235.1 Vachellia pachyceras
TAACTTACAATACTCGAGTGTTAAGACTCATAACTCGAGTGTTAGCAATACTTCCAACAAAAACTCAAGTGTTGTGTGAGAGTATTGAATTTTACTCGAGTATTCAATCACAGAACTCGAGTAATCTCAATACTTTCATACAGAACTCGAGTGTTTCACCAAAATTACTTAATTAGCAATATTTAAGCTTTATAATTCCTAAAATCATTTTGTTATCATCAAAATAAGGTATCAACAGCGGCGAACCTCTCCCGAGAGTTCATGCTCGTCTGATTGAACTTTGGCCGTGGTGAACTGTGAATTACACCACGGCGAACTTTCCCAGAGCTGTTTCCTCATGTTCTTGTTCAGAGTTCCTGAAATGAAATAGCAAATATTTGAATTATCATTTGCTCATGATGGAATTTAAGCACAATTATATCATTATTCATGGCAGATGCACCCAAAATCACACTAATCCAGATCAACAACTCTAAATCTCAAATTAAGCACAAGAAGGGTCATGAATGGCTAAAATTGAATCAAAAACTCTAGAAATTCAAGTATAAAAGTGGTATAAATAAAGCTCAATCACATGGTTAATCATGGGATAGTACTTAGCCATTTAATATCGAGCAAGGACATTGAAGTTGATAAGGCTAAGATTGAGGTGATATCTTCTTTATCCTATACCACTATACTTAAAGAACTCTGTTCTTTCTTGGGACATGCGGGCTTTTATAAAAGATTCATCACAGATTTCTCTAAGGTTTCCTTACCCCTTTAACTTTGATGATTCTTGTAAACAATCTTTCAATGAATTAATGGTAAAACTGATTTCTCCTCCCATTTTTACCTCCCCTGAGTGGACATTGCCTTTTGAGTTAGCTTGTGATGCATCCAATAATGTTGTTGGTGTGATGCTAGGTCAACGGGATGGTAATTCATCTAGTATGATTGCCTATGTATCAAAGACTTTAAATAATGCACACAAAAATTACACAACCACAGAAAAGGAATTGTTTTCTATTGTATTTACAGTGGATAAGTTTAGACAGTATATAATTAATTCTTAGGTTGTTGTCTACACAGACCATGCAACAGTAAAGTTTCTTTTTAACAAGAGTCACTCCAAACAAAGGCTTATTAGATGGATGATGTTACTACAAGAATTCAACGTTAAAGTTAAGGATAAACTAGGAACAACAAATCTTGTAGCTAATCACTTGAGCAGGCTGCCACACCAAAAAGGAGAGTAGTTGATTCTAATCTCATTTGTGTATCTACTAATATGACTTGGTTTGTTGATTTAGTTAATTATCTTGTGACTGGTTTAAACCATGTTCATTTATCTCCATTTCAGGCCAAAAATCTGCATAGAGAAGCTGAGAACTACATTTAGGCTATAGAGACTGTGTAATAATCAAGTGATTAGGTAATGCATTCTTGATGTTGACTTCAAGCCCATACTTTTTGCTTGTCACACCATGATTTGTGGGGGACACTTTAGTTCTAGAAAAACCGCTAGGAAAATTCTTGAAGTGGGATTCTATTGGCCTTCCTTATTTAAAGATGCATATGAATATTTTAAGGCATTTGATAAATGCCAAAGATTTAGGGGGATGACCAAAAGACATGAGACGCCTCAACAACCTATGCTTTTCTCTTATATTTTTTATGTGTAGGGCATAAACTTTGAGTCCTTTTCCACCTTCTTTAGGATTTACCTACATCCTACTAGCTGTAGATTACCTCTCTAGATGGGTAAATGCCATCCCTACATAAAAGAACGACGCATCCACGGTTTCCAAGTTTTTGAAGTCAAACATCTTCAGTAGATTTGGTGTTCCACGGGCAATAGTTAGTGATTGAGGTACTCATTTTTGCAACAAGCTAATTGATTCCTTGCTTGCCAAGTACGGTGTCAATCATAAAACATCTACCTCATATCACCCGCAAATAAATGGACAAGCAGAGGTATCCAATAGGGAGATTAAAAACATTTTTAAAAAGATTGTCAAGCCTTCAAGGAAGGACTGGAGCTCCCGACTTGAAGATGCACTATGGCCTTTCAGAATGCTTTCAAGGCACCCATTGGCATGTCTCTATTTTTAATTGTTTATGGTAGCGGTTGTCACATATCGGTTGAGATGGAGGATAAAGCGTATTGGATGGTTAAACTGTGCAAAATGGATATGGAAGCCTCCGGGGAAGAAAGAACTATGTAGCTGTAAGAGCTTGATGAGTTGAGACTTGATGCCTATGAAAGTTCTAGGCTATATAAAGAAAAGACTAAGCTAATTCATTATAAGAACATCTTCAGAAAGGAATTCAAAGTGGGCGTCATGTGTAGGTGTATGGTGCTCATTACAAATTTGGGTGTGGAAAACTTAAGGCTTGTGGAATAGGCCATTCGTGGTCACTCGTGCGCACTCATCTGGCATGATAAAGCTACTGAATGAAGATATAGGAGATGAGTTCTAAGCTGATGGACACTTGCTCAATCTCTATCATGAGGATTATCAACCCCCTTGAGGCCAGGTTGTCTCTTCTCCTTTTACCTTTCTTACTTTTAAAATGCTGTGATTGCTAGTGATATTACTTGCATATATTTGTGAGATAAGTGTGGGGGAAGAGCTTTCTAATAGGACAAGTAGAGGTAGTTAGCTTTTCAGTTTAATAAAACCCTAATACATGAACTCATATGCTAATTTCATCTCCTATTTAACTTATATCGCCCTATGCATATATTTTTACATCACCACATCTATTATTTTAACCCTATATGGAGCTTGTTTTATACATTGGGGAAAATGTATTGTTTTATATCTATTTCTTGCATTTGGCTATTAAATAAAGCCTTAAATGATAAAAAATGCACACATTGTTTTACAAAAAAATAAAATAAAATACACTCTTAGGTATATGAATTAAATCCTTGTTACGTTATTTTTGTACATGTTGGCCATGTTGAGTTAATGCATCTGGTGATTGCTTCTATTGATTGATTGAAATTCTAGAGTGTTGTTTTCTCTTCAAAACCATGATGCCTAGTTTGATGTTAGAAGTGATCATCTTTGAGAAAACCCTATCTTGAGGATTTTGAGCTTTCATCATCTGTCTTTCTTATCATGTATGACTACTTAGTCATGGTTAATTCCTAGAACTTATTTTGGTTAACTCCTACTACTTGTGAACATGATAGGGGCATTCATTTCACTACCCTTTGGCCTAAGCATGAGCCAATACAATTCACCTTTACTCACCCCTTTAAGCCCATCATTTTAATCCAATACATTATGTTATAGAATTATTATTATACTGACAAACCTCATTCTCTAACTTTCATTCATATCCTGTATATGTTAGAAATGGATTTTGGTCACTAAGACTTCATGTCTCATCCCATTGTTATTACATTTTTTCACGTGAGACCTCTAATTCTGGTAGAGGCTGAGGGAAGCAGCCAAAGGCATAAGTATTAAGTCTTGTAGGTCCCTTTTTTATATTAGTATTGTATTGAATTTTATATTGTCATACAGGGCCCATTATTATATATCATGATGCATTGTATTTTAGATGGCAAGGAAAAATGCGTGGGCACTGAGTTATTTGGTTCATTAATTATACCAAGTGTAATGGATTTTATGTGATGGTTTATGGATGAATTTTTTGTCCAGGACCCGTGGTGCTTTATTAAAGAAAATCACTTCCGCATAGCTCGATCGTTAATCGATCATTTTAGTTAAAATTATTATGGTTAATTATTGGTTCTTTTCAACTTGGTATCCAAAATAATCTTTTTGGTTAAAATTATTGGTTCTTTTCATTTATCATGCCTACCATTTGCCCTTTTAGATTGGTTATTGTAATACCCCCTTAGCTTATTAATGATGCATTAGAGACTAATTATAAACAACTTTAAGGCCTTCCACACTCTAGAATTAGCTAACCAAGTGAAATTTTAAAACTTTGTTAAAGTTATTGTTCATGTGTGCTTTTCACTTGATAATTTTAGATTTTTTTGGCTAAATTTGAAAATTCAAAACTAATTTTAGAAAAATAGAAATTGAATGGTTCAAGTATCTAAATGAAGCTTATTGAATTCACTACAGGGAAAAAATATCATTGGATCTAATTTTGTGACTAATTAATACAGAAAATTGCGTGAAGTATTGTTCATTCAGTCATTTTTCATTTTTTCAGATTTTTTTCCAACTTTGGGCAACCATAACTTTTTGCACACAAACTCTAAATTTCAGTAAACTTTAGATTTTTTGAGAAATTGTAATGTGAACTATTTGTTTTGAAAAATTTCATGTCATTTGGAATCCATTTGCTTAGTCTTATTGTTACCTTAACTTATTGGTATGTTAAAAACGGTTAACCCTTTTTTACCACGCTTAGCTTTCTCAATTTTGAACTTGTCATGCACGATTCCAATCAACATTATAATTGGAATTTCTAACATATTTACTTATCATTATCCGTACTAGGGCCGGTAATGCAGGCAACATGTGAGTTGGGTAGGGCGGGTTGTTTGCAGCTTTTTACCAGCCCAAGCCAGTTTTTAGTGGTATTAAAAAAATTAAACTTCTTTTTTTATTTTTTACCCATAAAATTGCATAATCACATAATTCTCTTCCTACCAATAAATTTTCAATAATGACATGACATTTTTCAAGTTTTTCAAAAAATATAAGTATTAATATTTTATTATAATTTTAAATATAGTATTATAGAAAGTTGACATAAAAAAATAAAATATTGTATACTATTTATGAATGTATTAAGTATTGTTTATCCTAAAAAATAAAATTTATTATTACTTTTTCTTTGTAAACAAATATTGAGATAAAAAAGGTAAAACATTATAAAATATATTATTTTTAAAATTAAAAAAAGGGTTAGTCTAGCTTGCCCCATGCCAGCCCAAGCTCGCCAATTTTTGGTGGGCTAATGAGTTGGGCTTATTTTCCCACCCTTAATCCATACCTAGATTGTAGAGGTTTACAATACAATAATTCCAAATTTTAACAAAACATTTACAACTTGAACTTCACATTCATGTATTTCTTGACATTTTGAAGTTAAATCTCTCGCTTTAGGGTTTCACCTCTTTGCTTTACATTTGCTTGATTTTTGACCTAGAAGGTTAGATTTTTGGGGAGAATGAGATTCATGAAATCTCAATAATTTTTTACCTAGAAGGTTAGATTTTTGGGGAGAATGAGATTCATGAAATCTCAATAGTAAAAGTCACTAACACATACATTAACATACATTATTATCATTTATTTTTATCAATCTATGTATGAACACAATATGATGTACCTTGAAAACACTTTGCATATAGCTATGGCATGTTGTGATATCCATGTTTTACTGCCATTTGAAATAAAAGCTAAACCAATAGTTGTAGCTTGAGTCCAGGTCTAGAGATATGTAGTACATAAAAAGAGGAAGGTAATGGACCGAAAGGATCACAATCAGCCTAGCCCTAATATATCTAATTCCATTAGAACTTTGCAGTTAATCGTGCTTGGCTTGGAGAAATGACATGATGGGTGACCTTATGGGAAGGACCCAAATGTCATTAAAAATAAAGGTAAAAAATGGAATTTTAAAAAGGTAAGAGCATTATGGTAATTAAGGAAAGTATAGGGTATTTTGGTCATTTGACCAAAGTTAAAAGTCAAATTGGTCAAAGTTTGAACAAAAAATATTAGAAAAATTCATAGAAACCCAAAATGTAGAAAGTTATTGATCAATATGTGAGGCCCGCTTTCAATTAAATCATCCTAGACTTCTTTTAAAAGAATTTTAAAGGTCATTCATTTTTTGGCATTTATTAAATAATTAGTCAAAAATAATTATTTGAAGTACTAGTAGGCCTCAAACATCTGATCTCAAGGCATGGAAAATAGCTTGGAATTTCTTGTATTTTATAAAATTGTTGCACATAATACAAGAAAATTGATTTCCCTGATCGGAAGGAAAGAACTAGGGGAAAACCCTGAATTAGGGTTTTCTTCAAAAATTAATTAAAGATATTCCAGGAAGCAATTTGAGAAAAGAAAAGTGTGAGAATCTCAGTATTAATTTTGGAAATTTTTGGTGGCCTGGGATTCAGTTAACTATCATCAAGTCGCTTTATCGATGTTGCGATAGCGTAAAATAACTTTATGGAAGCATAAACTTTCCAAAACGAATTATGGTCATAAATGAGTCATGCCACTTGTGAGAGTTATATTTGAAGATAAAAAAGAGTAATAAATGTTCCAAACAAGTTGTAAAAATTAACAGAACAAAGTTACTTTATCGGTATAAGTTATAATCGATCAAGGACACATGTCATCCTTTTATGTTGACACACAAAATCTGATTTTTCTTCATAAAATTATAGCCCATAAATGTGTTTAATATGTGCAAGACAAGTAGGCTTTGTGTTGGAAAAAATCCTAGCCATTAGATCAAGGAAACTTGGCTAGATGAAATTTAGACCCTTGGATTAATCTTATCACATATTAAATTATCTTCACCTCCATTTCCAGCCCATTTGAGTCGGCCACAACTTGAAAGAAAAGAGAGGAGAGGCGTGAAACATAGAGAAGAAGAAGAGGAAGAAAAATATCCAAGACCTTCAAGTCTAGGAAAGTTAATTGCTAAGGAAGCATTTTGGAAAGACAAAAAGGAAAGCTTGAAAGTTCAAGTGCAAGTTGGAAATCAAGATAGCAAAAACCACTAACTTTGCACTAATAGTTGCTTTGATAGCTGTTTGTGATTTGAGTTTTATTTCATAGCAAAAATTGTGATGTTTAAACATGTAATGAAGTGTTATTGGTATGTTTTGATTGCATTCAAAGTTACTAGCAAATTTGATATCTCACATGTTCATGCATATGCAAGTAAGTCATGAATGATTGTCATGCATATTGGTGTTTATGTCAGTGTTTTTGCTATTAAGATTTCTTTAAAATCTCATTCTTCCAAACTAACAATTCCTAGGTCCAAGTTCAAGCAAATGCAAGAGTAAGGTGAGTGACGAGTAGATGTAGCATTATGTGACATTTTGGTTACAAAGTAATGTAATGTTGCTTTATGTACATATATAAGTGTTTGGACTTAATGTATTACCTAAACCTCTACTTGATGAGCATGTTTATGTATGTATGGATGCATGTATAATTATGCATAGATAAGTTAGTTAAAGTCAAAGAATGTTGTGAAGCATGAGCAAGCATGTTTTGAAAGAGGTTTGGGAATTATTGGAATGCTAGAAAGGGATCCAACACCCTTGAAAAGTTCACAACTTTGAGCTACAGGGAAAATAGTAAACTAAGTCCAATTGATCTGAAATTTTGCAGACCAATAATTAATATGGTGAGCTTTAAAATGAGTCCAAGTTTATTAAATTTGGATATCTATACAAGAAGTTATGATTTTACGAAGTTAAGAGAAAAACCTAGAAAATTAAAAAATGACAATATGAACAGTGCAACTTCACGCAATAAACTGTTTTGATTGCGCAAATTTTTAGACAAATGAGTATTTTTTACCTGTAAGGAATGTTATAAAATTCATGTAGAAATTAGAACCACTCAATTTCTATTTTTCTAGAATTAGTTATGAATTTTCAAAGTTGAGCCACAAAACTAAATTTTTTTACCAAATGAATAGTAACCCGAGAAAAGTTTTGAAATTTCAATTCTTTAGTCATTTCAAGTTTTCTAAAGCTTAAAAGTGGTTCAATAATGAACTATTATGAAGCTAATGAGATTAAGTAAGGTGTTACGAATGTCATAAACACAACTTCACATGTTTAAATAGTACATAAATAGCATGCAAATTATCATAATAAATGAACAATAATCAATGAAAATATTAATGCAAAAGTTAGTAATTTTACTACCTTAATTCATTAACTTTTCCTTTGACTTTGGTGACTTCTTCCTTGCCCTTTGAAAACTTTCCTTTGCAACTTAGACACCTACACCCATTGTAATGCATTTGACATAAGTCATTATCAATTCATTAAAACACTCTAAACCTCACTAACACCTCTTTTGAACTTTAAAGGTGCTAAAACCCTTAACTTTGTCAAAATTGATTCCAATGTTTTCAAAATTGTTTTCTCACTTATACCTTATATAATTTTGTCTTCTAAATCCATTAGAAGGATAAAAAATAAAAAACATCACATTCCTTCATGCAAAATATGCCTTGGCTGAAATAACCATAGAAATTTCTAATAATGGGATTCTTCAACATTTACCTTCACATGTATAATCAAATTCTTAGTTCATTTTACCATAATTAAACAACACAAAATCATTCTTTCCCTTGCATGAACAGTGTTAGCCAGCATCATGAACGGTACTTTATGAAAAACAATTCCACACAAGTTCAAATCAACTCAAACAAACTACTAATAGATTCCAAATATTGCATAGAGTTGATTTCTGGCATCTATTGTTTTTAAATCCCACTCTTTCTCATTTTCTCTCTCAAAACCCCAACTTTTAGATAGGAAATACTCCATAAATCTTAAAAAATAAATCCATAGAATTAGATAGGAAGGCGTAGTGATAAAAGATTGGGGCGGATCAACTAGAAGCAAGTGTGAGAATCTGAATGAAACCCCAAGAGAACATGTCTCTTGTAACCCCAAGCATTAGACTCAGATAGACAATCGAATGTAGAACTTTAAGATAATCTGTCTCTTACAACCCTAACCATAAATACACCATAAGGTTGTTCACTCCTTTGGTACCGTCAAAGTATTCTCACAAGGATAAAATGATGTAAGCAAAGCTCCCACTAGAGAATATAATTATCAAAAGAACAAAGTTCGTATTCATTCAATCTTCCCTGAAGTACAAAAACGTAGGTAACATGTAGGCTACCATAGAACACTCTAGATCAAAAACCTTAAGCCTTAATTGTTATAATGATGCCTTTATGATAATTAATTGATTGATTGGCACCATTCAAAACCAAAAAAATTAGAAAACTACTTAAACTTGAAGAAAAAGTCAGCTACCTAAAAATAAGAAACTAAGACAATATCTTCTAGAAGAATCTTTAACCAAATGGTCTTATTCAAACGAAATAAAAGGGAAACTTTTTAAAAAGGAAATTACATCAAAATTAATGTATAATGATGCTTCAAGATGCTTCTTGATTCCTTTTTTGGACGACACTTATGCTTCTCCTTCAAGGCACATGCTTGCCATATGTTATTTTAAATGAATTCTACAATCTGGACCCGCATGGGCCTTGTACATCATCTTAAGCTTCTTTCATGCCTATGTTACACCAATTTCATGGACCTTGATGATTTTCCACATGCTTAGGCTTTTATGCGTTATAAAAGTATGCACATGGGCCTGAATACGCATGGTAAAGGTCTGATTTATACCATCAACATATATAATAATATCATATTGCTATATGGGTGATTGTTGATAGATTCACTAAGTCAGCGCATTTTATGCCAGTACATACGAATTGGCCGCTGATGAAGTTAACAGAGACGTACGTAAAGGAGATAGTACGATTGCACGGGGTGCCAAAGAATATTATTTCAGACCGAGATCCTCATTTCACTTCGAGATTTTGGAAGTCACTACAAGAGGCACTTGAAACAAGATTGAGTTTTAGCACAGCATATCATCCACAAACGGATGGACAGTCATAGAGAACTATACAGACTCTCGAAGATATGTTGAGAGTGTGTGTACTAGAATTAAAAGGAAATTAGAGTGTATACTTGTCGTTGGCTGAGTTTGCTTATAATAACAGTTATCACTTCAGTATCGAGATGACGCCTTATGAAGCACTGTATGGAAGAAAGTGTAGATCTCCTTTATGTTGGACATAATTGAAAGAAAGAGATATGTACGGTCTAGAAATAGTAGATCGTACAGCTGCTAAGATAGAGATGATAAAGAAGAAGTTACTAGCAGCTCAAAGTCGACAGAAAAGTTATGCAGATCAGAGAAGAAGACCATTGGAATTTGAAGTTGGGGATCATGTATTTCTCCGAGTTTCTCCAACGACAGGTGTAGGTCGATCTCTGAAGACGAAAAAACTTAGTCTAAAGTATATTGGACCATTCCAAATTCTAGACAAAGTCGGACCAGTAGCATATCGGTTAGCATTACCCCCAAATCTGAGTCTGATTCATAATGTCTTCCATGTTTCCCAATTAAAGAAGTATAATCCTGACCCAGCACATGTTATAGAATATGAAAATATTGCATTGCGAGATAATTTGTCATACGAAGTAGGACCATCTTGTATTATTGACCGGAAGGTGAAGCAGCTTCGGAATAAAAGTATTCCTTTGGTCAAGTCACATGGCAAGGGTCAGCAGCAGAAGAAGCAACCTGGAAAACGGAAGAAGACATGAGGAACAAGTACCCACAGCTATTTTTATAAGGTACGTAAATTTTGAGGACGAAATTTATTTTTAAGGGGGTAGAAATGTAATATCCATAATTTCTATGCTAGCTAAAATAAATGCTAATCCGATAACTAGAAAATGAAAAGAGAAACCAGAGGTAGATAGCTCATAAAGAAAGGAAAGTTATAGCCGGAAGTTGTAAAGTTAGAACTGGTTTAGTGAATGGAGTTCCGTAGGAATTCCAAAGTTAAGTATACTTGCCCTAGAGTAATGTGAGGATGGGTGACCTTTAGAAAAGGACCCATATGTCATTTAATAAAAGACCAAGGGCATAAAGGTCTTTCAGTATTAAAAGTAAGGGCAAAATGGTTATTTTGCAAAAAGTAGAGAAAGTAAGGGGAAAATTGTAATTATGAGAAAGTGGAAGGGCATTTTGATCATTTGACAAAGTCAAAGTCAAAAGTCAACTGTTGACCAAAATTTTCAGATGCCCAATAGACAGAGCCCGACTCACTGATCACAACCACGAAACACGGATTTTCCAAATTCGGATTAGATTTTTATTTATATAATTTTGAAGGGTAAAAAGGAGAAAAATAATTATTTAAGGTATCAGGAGCCCTCCAAAAATTTAGAGAAAAATATGGAAAATCCAGTGAATTTTATAGTATTTAATAAAATTATTATCCAGTGTATGATTAAGGCGATTTTCCCGAAAATTGGGAAAAAGACTCGAAAATCCCCGAAATATAATTATTTCAAAAATTAATTTTGGACAATCTAGAGGGAATTTTGGAAAAAGGAAAAGGGCTATGGAATCAGTGAAAAATGT
>JANTPZ010117234.1:0-11897 GCA_025593235.1 Vachellia pachyceras
TCTTTATTTTATTAAATCTTTAGGGGAAGGGGAAAACTAAGTTATGTAATCCTATTACTCACTCTCCAAAACTAAGAGATTCTTGTTCAAGTATCGATCCTTGAGTTGAACGTTTGAATACCATATGTTAACTCTGACAATACGAGCCTGTATATGAGCAAGGCGCTGGTAAGCCTTATGGTGCGAATGAGCCAGTGGGTCTGGAGGCTGTTTTTATTATTGTGTTAAGTCGTTTGACCCTAGATTGCTCGAATTCGCCTGGTTCCAAGTTCATATACGGAGATCTCAACACGAAAGACTTAAGATATGGTGTTTCAGTAAAAAAACTAACAAGAGCTGGGGACCACACAATTGGTCGTATTTCAGTAATTAAAATCATGAATGGGTATAGATGATGGTTAATTCAATAATTCATTATTTTTTTTTCATTTTCTGTTATTTGACAAAGTAGTATTTACTTGGGTGTACGTTAGTAATTGAATGCCTTATTAGTCACAACTTAAATCGCATAGTCTTATAATTAATACTTGATGCTTAACACATTTATTTTGTGTTTAATGCTTTTTATGATATGTTAATTCCCTTTTGGTCTGTTAATATTTTTAATCATATAGATGAGTAGAAAATAATTAGTTATATAGGAGTTGATTGCAAGAGAGATGATGATTGGTTGCAAGCATCATGTGCATCAAGCAAAATGGTTGAAACATTTCATACAGCTGAGTATTTTATGAGACAACCATTAAGATAACAAAATATAAGGGAGATGACACTTCATGGATGTTCAAAATTAAAGTCGTTGTTCAGTGTATCCATTGCCTCAACCATGATCATTTTGGAGGAGCTATACATCAGTAACTGTGAAGAATTAAAGCACATAATAACAAATGAGGAAGAGGATGATTACCATCTCAATTGCAACTCCATGCTTTCAAAACTATAGAATCTAAGAGTCTACTATTGCAATAAGTTGGAATTTATATTTCCATCCACTCTTTTTGGAGGTCTTCAAAAGTTAAAATCTATACATATCAACCAAGCTCATGAACTGAAATATATCTTTGGAAATTACAATGGTGAAGAGTGTGTATAAACTCAGAATGAAAATAATGAGGCTTACATTCACCTTCTAGCATTGGAATCATTATACTTCTATGATGTATCAAATATGATCAATATTGGTATCAGGATATATCAACCGAGATGCTCATCTCTACAAACTGTGGAAGCACCAAAGGTATATAGCACTTTTAATTATCTTAGTATTTTATAGTATATGTGTCAACTTGCTCTGTTTTCTTCCATGAAAACAAGCAAGATTATGTCAACACACAGTTTATTAATATTTACATTCTTTCAAGGGTTATATGGAATGATTAATTGTTAACAAAATATTTAAATTTATAGAATTTTCCAATATAGAATCTACAATAATTTATGTCAACATGATCTAGCTTTATCTTTATACAGATTTCAAATATTAATTTAAAATATTTCCCAAAAGCAACATGTATGTATTTGTGTTTTTTTTGTATATGTGTTGATAGAGATAGAAAACAACATATTTAAAATTTTTGGCTCAAAATGTATAGAACTAGTTCAAATTTTTCTTTTTAACATATGGACGCATATAAATTTATGTCAAAATAATCATTTTCTTATCTAAGTAGCTTTAGATTTTAAAATTACTTAACTCGTGTTAACACACTCAATATCATAAATTTTCTTGTAGAATATATATTTAATGGGGAAATCATTTGTATCATGTCAAATCACTACTATTGAAAAGTTAATTTTTGGATATTGTTATCATTGGATAATTTTTAATTTGAAAATATTTTTTTCTTTATATCTACAAACATAGTATATGCCAAGTTATGCTTTTTTTTTATTTGTTCAAATATGACAATATGGTGACTAGGTTTTACTAAAGTGTGATGTTGAATTTGCGCTGATATTAATAGGAATTGAATTGCTTTCTTTTTTTTTGAATGCATAGGAATTGATGAGTGAAGGAGCAAAAGAATCTAAAATACAAGATATTGTTAATGTTGAAACACCACTGACTCCAAGTGTGGACTTTCAATATGTTATCGACTTTTGTAGTCTTCAACGAGTAACAATCTGTGAAAACAAAAAGTTGAAGAATTTGATCTCCATCTCTTCAAAACCTACCTCAGTTGTCCATATTAGATAAACAAGAGTATGATGAATTAGTGAATGTGGTTGAAGATAATTGTAATGATCATCATCATATGGACTATAACACCTTTTCCCTAAAATTGGAGTATCTATCTATTTGGAATTGCAACAAGCTGGAGTTTATATTTCCTCTCTCTCTTTTTGGCACTCTTCAAAAATTGAAGTCTTTGAGCATCGAGGAAGCTGCTGAGTTGAAATACATTTTTAGGAAATATCATAATGGAGATTGTTTATCAAATGAGAATGAAAGTGATAAGCTTCACATTCATCCCCCTGCTTTGGAAGAATTGAAATTTGTAGGTGTACCAAAGATGATGAATAATATTCGTACAAAAAAATTTCAATTGAGTTTTCCACCTTGATTGAGTTATATTTCTTTACTACTTTTGCCTGAATTTCCAAAGTATTTAATGCAATTTTGGCCCATCATGACCTTGCTTGAGCTTAATTTGGAAACAAGAGTTATTGGTTTTGATTAGCTTGAATTTGGGGTGCATTACCATGAAAACATTACTTATTTGTACTTAATTCTAATCATGAGCAAGTGATACTTCAAATCATTGCTATTTCATTTTAGGAACGCTAACAAAGTATGTAAGGAAGTAGCTTTGGAAGCCAAAACTCAAGCATGCAGCAAAGAACTCTCGGGAGAGGCTCGCCGCGGTGAATATCGCGCATCAGTTACTAGATCAGGCTCTAAATAGAAAGAATAACTGACCTACGTCATGGATCCGACCCAGAACTGTTAAGAAACCCTATTTAGGGTAATTTTCAAAGAGAGACCAGGGGGATGCAGCAACCACACTCTGAATCATATTTTTCATCTCTTCTCTCATATTCTCTCATCCACAACCCTAGCCACAACATCATTCTTCACTTCCAGACCATCATGCATCTTTATTCTTCTACCAAGAGCTTTGAGCTGCCCACCATGAGTAGCTAAACCTCTCCTTGCCTCTTGGAGATGGAGAAGACCTGAGTTCAAGAGTTTCAACAGGGGATTAGTAGTGTCAATCTGTATTTTTGTTATAGATTACTTAGTTGCTGAGTTAGGACTAGTAATTTGTACTTAAATACTTGGTTATGGTCGTACGAAACAGATTAATTTGTGTATTGATTTGCTTAGTGTTTGACTTAGTAGTGTGAAGTCTCATTTCTACCTATTCAATGAAATATTTGTTGCTCTCTCTTATCTTCCTAGTTGTGATAGATATTAGAGGTGATAATTTTTTAAATTGGATTTTTCGCTTAGTAATTTCTCTGCATACACTAAGTGTTTTTAAAGGGTTTCATGGAATGGAGTTCATTGCATGGAATTTCTGACACCGCAAGTTGTTGGGGTTTTTCATAGAGAAACTTAGTGCAAAACCACTGCTCTACCTTATTTTTTGTGAATTATGATAGCCTAAACCATTTTTCCAAGAGGAATTCATCATCAACTAGTTTTTGCGTTTTACTATTATGCTTTGTTGCACTCCCATAATTCAAAAACCCAAAAAGAAAGTTTGTTTTACATTTCAGTTTCGTTAAAAGGTTTACAATAAAAAACGGTTTTCCATCTTTAAAGCGAACCTAATCAAACCATTTGCTCCTGAGGCTCCATAGAGAACGACCTTGGGGTTGCACCATATAGTGCAATCCTTGAAAATCACAAGTGTTTTAATCCGTTTCCAAGGCTTTAACGACGATAAATTTATACTCTCAATCATGGCCGGATCACACCTCTACAACGCATTTCCTTGGGGGATATTCAACAGTTCAACGAAAAATCTTTTCCAGAATTGATGGCTTACCTACAATTGAGTGTGAAAGCTTCAAAGGTAACACATTTAAATTATTATTCTAAGGTATGCATTGCTCTATTTATTTGGCAGTTTTTTTGGAATTTTCATTTTGTAGTAATGGATTGCTTTAGCGTTCAAAGTGGAACGTCAAGAATATAATTTCATACATAAAAATTTGTATTGTCAGGACATGAAATTAGTAAATTTGCATGCATAGGAATTTACAATTTATTTTTCATTCATAAAATTTGATTTGTGCCTACATGTATATGCCTTTCGTCAAATACTTATAGAATATATTAATTAGGAAAGTAAAGAGAAAATAAATATTTTATAAGGGAAAATGATGAAGAAAAAATAATATTTATTATAAAGGACCATTAAAATGTTAATTACTTTGAAGGATCAAACATCAAGATATAAATTTCAAATTACTAAATTTCCCATAACTAAACCTTTTACATTATTCAATATATTTAAAATTTAAAAATAACTAAAATTAAAATAAAACTGCCCATAATTCACGCTTGACATGATCATGTTATTTTTTATTAATTTTTATTTTTTACCAAGTTTGATATTCATCTACTCAATTTATCATTAAATTAATTCAACATACTACTAAGTTGCTTCATTCATATTATCAACTTTAATATCAATTAAATTTTTTTTCATGAAAATAAAAAATAAATTCATTTTCTATCTTTCCATAATGTAATAGAGTATCTAGATTTTTTAATTTTCTTAAAATTACATGGTTTTTTTAAATCACATAAATTTCTTATAAATTAAAAATAAATTATACAAAACTTCATTGAATTATTATGCTTAAATTTTGGTTTTATTTTCTAGAATTTTATATAACACTTATTATTAAAAGTATATAATGAACTATAAAAGATACTATGTTTTGTTATACTTATATAATTTTTATTTTCAATTTAAGTTTGTGTTAAGTTGAAAAGATATATTTTTTAAAAAACTGAACAAAGTGTATTTTTCCAGTAAAAATTGAGACAAATTAGGTTTAATTTGGTAAAAATTTAAATTTTTATAGTTCTTAAAATATAGTGTGATCGAGAATGTAGGAGGGAAAATGAAAATTGTTATTAAAGGAATTTTTTTAAATAATTACAAATTTTATGGTCCTTCTTAATAAATATTATTTCATCCAGGTCCTTGAATCTAATTTTCCCATATTTTAAAGGAAAGACAAACCATATGGTTATAAAGAGGAGAATTAAACATATATCAACTTATAATATGTATATAGGCATTATATGATTCCAGGTGGCTACAGTAAAACATAATCCATGTCTTTATGTCTTTAATTTGTAAGCATTCTAGGCCTACATGAATCGAAAAAAGGTTTCTCATGATTCAATGTCCATTAAGACTTCCATCAACAATAGCATTGTCAATTTTTACAACTTGTAAATGTTTTTACTTGGACCAAATGAAAATCATCAAGGATGTGCAAAAGTTGACAAAGCTTGAATTAAATGACTCCAAAATATATAGAAGAAGTTCTTAACTTGGAAGGAGTGGAAATTGATGGTCCAGTCATGACATTAAGCTTAGAAAGTATGACGTTAATAAATCTAAGTGAATTGAGGCATATATGTAAGGCTCCTAAATATATTTTGAGCCTCACCAATCTTAAATTTCTAACCAGAGGATGTGAAAAGCTAAGAGCAATCTTCAGTGTTTCAATAGTGAAAATCCTACCACAATTGTCTTATTTAATGATAAAAGACTGCGATGAATTAGTTGACATCATTAAAGAGAGTGAAGGGATCACTTGCATGAACTCTGCTTCCCTAAGTTATCGGAATTTACATCAAGGGTTGTAATAGCTTGAAATGCCTTTTCTCTATCTCAATATGTGGCATGTTTCCAAAGCTGGAACACTTGGAAATTGAAGAAAATTCTGAGTTGGAACAAGTTTTTATACGCAAACAGGATGATATGCAAAAGATGAAGATGGCAAAACTGGTAGAAGTATTTCCAAAGCTTTCAAATGTAAGACTTGTAAAACTTTCGAGGCTTACTACCATCTGGGAGGGAATTGATTTTCACACTGAAACATTGCAAAGTGGATGATTGTCCCAAATATAAAGGTATAAATCTAGGAAAAAAACATTACTAGAAAAATCAGATTTAGCAACGGAATTAGCGACGGAAAAATCAGATTTTGCTACGGAAAAAGTCCATCGCTAAATCCGTCGCTAAAACGAGGGTCGCTAAATTAGCGATGGAATTTTCCATTGCTAATTCCGTCGCTAAAATTTACTTTTTCCTCGCTAATTCTATCGCTAATTAGAATATTATGACTTACTTTTCCGACGCTAAATTTCCTTTTTCCCTCACTAATTCCGTCGCTAGTTAGAATATTATACATTACTATTCCGTCGTTAAATGCATTATATTCCATCTCTAAATGTGTTATATTCTGTCACTAAATGGGCAATTATGTGTATTTAACATATCCATATTTAACAATTCTATCACTAAATTCATCGCTAATTTTAAATATTTTATAAACAAATCCTGTTTAATCATACAATTCACCCAAAAGCCAATGTTATATAGTAATATCAAATATATAGTATCTTTAACCGTAAACACACATTCTAATGTCTGATAAAAGTCTTAAAGTTGAAAAAATACATATAAAAATTATGAGCTTCAACTAATGAACGTATTCATCCCCTCCTTCATTCTGAGCATCAATGAACGCATCATCATCATCATCATCATCAACATATTCATCTCCTCCTTCATTTTGAGCATCCAATGTTGTCCATCCATATCCATTTCTCTTGAACTTGCAGCTAAATACACTTGGATGTTCTTTTTATATGTTAACTAACAAAATTAAATTTAATAAGTCATTAAACAAAGATAGAGGCATTATGAGTTTAGCTAGTCAGTAAACAAAACCATATGAATGACACTTGTATTTCTATAATAAACCAAAAGCCCGTTTGTTTGAACTTCACTAGAATAAAGAAAAAGTTTTTCTAGTTCAGCTACGTGAGAGTGAGTTATTAGGAAAATTTTAAACTAAACAAAAGGGGTTATTATGATAAGCTAGTCAAATCACTTGTCAAAATAGGTTGACAATAGATTTTCTTCTAACAACCCATCATGTTTAGCCTAAGATTCTTTCAAAAACTCCTAATGTAACTGCATCAAAATCACATCTTTTTCATAATCTAAAACAAACAGGCTCTGAATGATAAGGAGAACTAATTATGTGAAACAGTAGGGTAATGTATGCTAAGTGGTATTAATTTATGCCTAAGACGGACCTGGTATTTGTGCAATGGTAGATAATAATCATGACTCACCACTGCAAAGAAGCACAATATAACAAGAAATGCCAAAACACAAACCTATTATAGATTTGGAGTTTAGTCCAATCCATGGAGTCTCCAAGCCCTCTTAAATTTTGTGTGAACTCTACATTTTAGAAAAATATATTGTCGTATCATCCTATCATTAGCTTCTTACCAGCATTAGCCAGTTTATGGCTTCGTTTGGTTTCCTGTTGGAAACACCGTTCTGACTCCCAAAACCCATTCTCACGCAAGCCGAGACAAAATTTCTCTCACATAAAGTACCTCGGAATCTGTGTCCGTTTTCCCAACGAGTTTCCAAACGAAGCCTATGCTGCTTTAGATAATAAGCATCAAACAACCAGAATTTCAGTCAATATAATGTGCCAAATTATTGACAAGTGAGAACAATGCAGCAAGGCAACTACATTAGTGAATTTCATGAGTTTGAATTGCTCCCATAGAAGCCTCGTACACATGCAAAAACAATTGAGCAGCAGAAGGAAAATATGAAGCAAGCAAGATGTAAGTCCATAAAAAATTGAAACAATAAGAACCTGGATGATAATACCCTTACATTTTTTAGCCAAGGTAAGCCACATTTCAAGGTCGAAAACTCAAGTTTTGCATGAGCAATCTCAGTAGAACCGCACCTTAACCTCTCACAATAAATCAATGCATTTGACAGGTCCATAATTCCTTGACGCATACGGTACTGTATATATTTTGAATTAGTAAGCAAACAAATAGATAATGCAAGCAAAAGAAAAGCTCTGTTTGCTTCATATATGTGGACCAAGTACTTACTGGGAGCATTCCAACTAATGAGGAAGTTGTAAGTGTATGAAACAAAATGAATATGTTGCAATATAGATATGATATAAGCAAGGCCAAAAAGATGAAACAAAGAAGATAAAGAAAATACCATTCAATAACAATATATCAACAGCTAAAGAAGAAAGGTTACCAGCACTCCAACAACAGCTAACATTAGGACCCACTCAAGTAATAAACTTTGACCCTGATCCATGACATATGAGCCAGGATTTCACATTTTTAAGACACGACAAACACACAACAGAAACCTGCAAATCCAGTGATGAAGCATCCTAAGAATGTCCTACTAGTAGAAACCTGCATTTGTATGAGTAGTTTCACTAAACATCAATGCTCTTATAAGAGACAAATTGCATGGTTAGTACCAATTTACCATTATAAGAGGTTTTATTCCTGATTTGTCCATCAAAATTGCTCTCAATAGAGTGATTGGAATCTTTGAAGAATCGTAGCTTTCTTAACATTTCTGCACATCGATTAACCTACAAATAAAGGAATACAATTAACATCAGTGGTAAAATAATCATTTCAATATATACATATCTAATATAGCATGATTTCAGAAACAAATGAGAAAAGACAACTAACAACATTATTAATTATAAACCATGAAGGTAAAGACAACTAACAACATTATTAAGAATTGACCAATTATAGACAAACTTGCAAGTTTGGTCTTATATTCAACAATTTTAAGTTAAAAGCAACATAATGCACATTGTTGAAGTTTCTTAACGAAGGCATTGAAAGAAATTTTCAACAGGGAAGCATATTGTCAATAATCAACTATAGGAAATCTACATAATTGAGGTGCTTCAACAGGGAAGCATATGCCAAAAGTACTTACGCGAGGAGTGCAAATTGATTGCCTACTTATGATGAAGCTTTTGACAAAATTGCAGACCCTTTATATTGACTCATCAAAAACAGTTTAGTCGAGAACTGCATACAAAAAACTTTAGGCTTTGAATGTATCATTGCATTCAAGTCTTCTATATCATTGAACAAATAATGCCACTAAAAGCAATCAGGAAAATCACCTTGACAACAAAGGACTTGATTTGTTTTGTTTGCTAGCAATAAGAGAATTTAAATCATTGTGAAAGTCAAGCATAATGCGAGCACAACTTGATATTTATCACAATATAGACTCCATAAATGTATTGTGGTCCAATAGACAAGACAAAAAAGGGAACAAACAGAGCTAGATGGCTCAACTACTCTCATTCAATCAAAAGACTTATGCTGTGAACTTACAATAAAGAGTGTCCAATCAAGTGATATTTTATATTCCCCTCATTCCCCACAAACATTAATTCCATACAACCTATAAGGGATAAAGAAAAGAGTTGCAGAACAGAAACGTAAAGAAACCTCAGAAGAATTTCACAATTTGTGGGGAACTCTAACATACCCTTTCAATTTATGTAAATAGGGATTCAGATAAGCTTCTAGTAAATGGAAGAACAACGCAAATGGAAGTGGCATAAGCTTTTAGTAAATATGCATGCAAAGACGTTCAAGTAATATTCATCCACAAACAATCAGTAACGTTTAGCAACATCCCAAACCATCAAATGAAAGCAATCATGTCAACAGGTCAATAGGTGTCGAATATTCAATCTAGCAAAACATCAGTTAGTAGATAATTGTCTAAGCTCATAAAGCATCAATCTAAACAGGTGCAAGTGAAAAGTACCTTCCTCTATGAATAACTTGAATACCAAAGTCCTTCTCCCATATCATAATTGAACAAGCCTAATATAAACAGAACTTCCCAACAACAATTCCCTCAAGGATTGAATCTTTATTCACACTAAGCTAAAACTAAACTCTAAACAGGCCAAAACCCAAAATGAAAAGGAAAAATAGTTAGCTTTACCTCATATACCAATAAAATGATGACGGGAGAGCTGGAGCTGGGCGAGTGAATTCGACTACTACATAGTATAGTTTTTGCGCCTCAAATTCGCGTCCTTTTTTAAAAAAGGGGAGTAAAAGATGAAGGCGGTGGCATTTTTGTAATTATAATAATGATTTGGCGCCCTATCTGTGGTTAGGGTGCCATAAGGTCCATCATATGGCGCCCTATCACAAGGAAAGAGCGCCATAGGGGATGCCATTTATTTAAGGGCACCCTTATGACGCCCTTTTATAGGCAAAAGGTGCCGTAGTGACGACCTATAGCGCCCTTTCTTGAAAAAGGGTGCCATAGGGGTGCCCTTTGTAATATCCACAATTTTATGCTAGTTGAATTAAAGGCTAATCCGACGATTAAGATGATGAGTTATAGACGAGAAGTAGATAGCTTAAAAAGAAAGAAAGATTAAGGGCCGGAAGTTGAAAAGTTAGACCTGGCCTGAGGCACGGAGTTCCGTGCGAATTCCAAAATTAAGTATATTTGCCCTAGAGCAATGTGAGGATGAGAAACCTTATAGAAAGGGGCCCATTTGTCATTTAATAAAAGACCAAGGGCATAAAGGCCTTTCAGTATCAAAAGTAAGGGCAAAATAGTAATTTTGGAAAAAATAGAGAAAGTAAGGGCAAAATGGTAATTAAGAGAAAGTTGAATGGCATTTTGGTCATTTGACAAGAGAAAAGTCAAAGTCAAAGTCAAAAGTCAACCAGTTGACCAAAATATCAGAAAAATTTACAGATGCCCAAAAGATGGATCTCTACTTACAGGTCGCTATGACGAAACGCGGATTTTCCAAATTCGGACCTGATTTCCGTCTACGAATTTTGAAGGGTAAAAAGAGGAAAAATGATTATTTGAAATATTAGAAGCTCTTCAAAAATTTGGAGAAAAATATGGAAAATCCAGTGAATTATGTAGTAATTAATAAAATTATTGTCCGGTATATATTTAAGACGATTTTCCCGAAAATTGGGAAAAATACCCGAAAATACCCAAAAATCCCCGAAAAATAATTATTTCAAAAATTAATTTTGAAAAATCTAGAGGGCATTTTGGAAAAAGGAGAAGGGCATGAGAATCAGTGAAAAATATAGTATTTTTCAAGGCCCTAAAAGAAATTTGCTCTCCGATTGTTCCGTTTCAGGGATTTTGGACAGGATAAAATAATCCTGTAAAATTTGAGAAAAGTAAAGGGTATTTTGGGAATAATAATTTTGTTATATTCAAGATGAAAATATGGAGATTAAATGAGAAAGAAAACATCTCCATAAAAGTAGAAAAAGATTTATTGGAATTAAGTTACTTTTACCGGCGAAAGTTATAATCGGTAGAAGTAACCGATCGGTAACCGGTTTGGTTAGTGTAACTAAGGTTCCCAACCAGATTTTTAGCTCCATGTGCAGCCCATGATTATAACTTTTGACCACCTAATGAGAGCTTAACACATGTCACATATGTGGTGAAGTAATAGCCCTTAGATCACACTTAGATTTCAAGATGCAATCTTAGCCATAAATTCCAATAATGTATGAATTAATAAATCATCAAATTCTCTCCATTTCCCATCTGTTTTGCACGACTTCTTCAGCTGGAAATGGAGAAAGAATGACGCCATGGAAGCACCACAAGAGAGGGAAAAATTGCAAGAACTCACAAGGTAAGAGACTAAAGCACTCAATCACATACCTTTTCTTGATCCTTGTAGTCTCTTCTACCGATTCCATGGGTTGAAATTTGGATTTGTTCTCTCTTTTGCAAATCTGAAAGTTAGGGTTCTTGATGTCAAAAATTAGAAAGAGAGTGATTTAGAACAAA
>JANTPZ010117239.1:0-11317 GCA_025593235.1 Vachellia pachyceras
ATTCAAGAAAACCTCTGAGGGGATAATTAAGTTCAAAGATAAATGTTATATCCCTCCTAAATCTGCTTTGAGGCGGAGAATACTAAATGAGATAGAAGAGATGAACAAGGAGAGAATCTCTGCTAGTCCAGTAACATTGAAGGTTATTATACATCCTAAGCTATTAGTGAGCAAGGTTATGATTGTGTGCTGGACAAAATACATGTTAGCAGAGATAAATTTTTAAATATTAGAATATCTAGAGGCTCAAAGAGTTACAGAACAAAGAGACAGGATATGATGAGATCCTGTTTAGTGATTCTAATGCCAAAGGTAAATAAAGGTATAAAGTAGCAATAGTTAAAGTACAGTTATGATACATAAATGTTATTTGAGTTGTATTTTATGCTAGTAAAGTATGAGGATGAAATACATGAACACCAATCATGTTGAAAAAATAAGTCCTCTTTTTTTGTGAAAAGATTGGAACTTTGAAAAACACAATGATTTAAGGAATCCTAATTAAAAACTGAGTCACAGTGGATGTTTCCATTCAATTCTAAAAGAGTTAAATGTTTCATTCCTTTAACACGAACCTTGTTGAAAAAATGTCCTCATTTTTTGTGAAAACTTTGAATTTTGAAAAACATAATGATTTAAGGAATCCTAATTAAAAATTGAGTAACTTTGTATGTTTCCATTCAATTCTAAGAGAGGTAAATGTTTAATTCCTTTAACACCAATCTTGTTGAAAAAATATGTCATCTTTTTTTGTGAAAAGATTTGAATTTTGAAAAACACAATGATTTAAGGAATCCTAATTAAAAACTGAGTCACAGTGGACGTTATTATTCAATTCAAAAATAGTTTAATGTTTAATTCCTTTAACAACAATATTGTTGAAAAATTATGTCCTCTTTTTTTGTGAAAGGATTTGAATTTTGAAAACACAATGATTTAAGGAATCCTAATTCAAAACTGAGTCACTGTGTAAGTTTCCATTCTATTCAAAGAGAGTTAAATGTTTAATTCCTTTAATACCAATCTTGTTGAAAAATTATGTCCTCTTTTTTTGTGAAAGGATTTGAATTTTGAAAAACACAAGGATTTAAGGAATCCTAATTAAAAACAAAGTTACTGTGTAAGTTTCCTTTCAATTCTAAGAGAGTTAAATGTTTAATTCCTTTCACACAATCTTGTTGAAAAAATATGTCCTCTTTTTGTGTGACAAGATTTGAATTTTGAAAAACACATGGATTTAAGGAATCCTAATTCAAAACTGAGTAACTATGTATGTTTCCATTCAATTCTAAGAGAGGTAAATGTTTAATTTCTTTAACACCAATCATGTTGAAAAAATATGTCCTCTTTTTTTGTGAAAAGTTATGAATTTTGAAAAACACAATGATTTAAGGAATCCTAATTGAAAACTAAGTCACAGTGGATGTTATTATTCAATTCTAAAAGGGTTTAATGTTTAATTCCTTTAACACTAACCTTTTTGAAAAAATTGTCCTCCTTTATTATGAAAAGATTTGAATTTTGAAAAACACAATGATTTAAGGAATCCTAATTAAAAACTGAGTCACTGTGTATGTTTCCATTCAATTCTAAGAGAGTTAAATGTTTAATTCCTTTAACACCAATCTTGTTAAAAAAATATGTCCTCTTTTTTGGTGAAAAGATTGGAATTTTGAAAAACACAATGATTTAAGGAATCCTAATTAAAAACTGAGTCACAGTGGATGTTTCCGTTCAATTCTAAGAGCGTTAAATGTTTCATTCCTTTAACATGAACCTTGTTGAAAGAAATGTCCACTTTTTTTGCGAAAATTTTGAGTTTTGAAAAACACAATGATTTAAGAAATCATAATTAAAAACTGAGTAACTATGTATGTTTCCATTCAATTCTAAGAGAGGTAAATGTTTAATTTCTTTAACACCAATCTGGTTGAAAAAATATGTCCTCTTTTTCTATGAAAAGTTTTGAATTTTGAAAAACACACTGATTTAAAGATCCTAATTAAAAACTCAGTCACAGTGGATGTTATTATTCAATTCTAAAAGGGTTTAATATTTAATTCCTTTAACACTAACCTTTTTGAAAAAATTGTCCTCTTTTTTAGTGAAAAGATTTGAATTTTGAAAAACACAAAGATTTAAGGAATCCTAATTAAAAACTGAGTCACTTTTTATGTTTCCATTCAATTCTAAGAGTGTTAAATGTTTAATTCCTTTAACACCAATCTTGTTGAAAAAATATGTCCTCCTTTTTTGTGAAAAGATTGGAATTTTGAAAAACACAATGATTTAAGGAATCCTAATAAAAACTGAGTCACAGTTTACGTTTCCATTCAATTCTAAGAGAGTTAAATGTTTAATTCCTTTAACACCAATCTTGTTGAAAAAATATGTCCTCCATTTTTGTGAAAAATTGGAATTTTGAAAAACACAATGATTTAAGGAATCCTAATTAAAACTGAGTCACTGTTTATGTTTCCATTCAATTATAAGAGAGTTAAATGTTTAATTCCTTTAACACCAATCTTGTTTAAAAAATATGACCTCCTTTTTTGTGAAAAGATTGGAATTTTGAAAAACACAATGATTTAAGGAATCCTAATAAAACTGAGTCACAGTTGATGTTTCCATTCAATTCTAAGAGAGTCAAATGTTTCATTCCTTTAACACGAACCTTGTTGAAACAAAATGTCCTCTTTTTTTATGAAAATTTTGAATTTTGAAAAACACAATGATTTAAGGAATCCTAATTAAAAACTGAGTAACTTTGTATGTTTCCATTCAATTCTAAGAGAGGTAAATGTTTAATTCCTTTAACACCAATCTTGTTGAAAAAATATGTCCTCTTTTTTTGTGAAAAGATTTGAATCTTGAAAAACACAATGATTTAAGGAATCCTAATTAAAAACTAAGTCACAGTGGACGTTATTATTCAATTCAAAAATAGTTTAATGTTTAATTCCTTTAACACCAATCTTGTTGGAAAATTATGTCCTCTTTTTTTGAGAAAGGAATTGAATTTTGAAAAACACAATGATTTAAGGAGTCCTAATTAAAAACTGAGTCACTGTGTATGTTTCCATTCTATTCAAAGAGAGTTAAATGTTTAATTCCTTTAACACCAATCTTGTTGAAAAATTATGTCCTCTTTTTTTGTGAAAGGATTTGAATTTAGAAAAACACAACGATTTAAGGAATCCTAATTAAAAACAGAGTTACTGTGTAGGTTTCCTATCAATTCTAAGAGAGTTAAATGTTTAATTCCTTTAACACCAATCTTGTTGAAAAAATATGTCCTCGTTATTTATGAGAAGATTTGAATTTTGAAAAACACAATGATTTAAGGAATCCTAATTAAAAACTGAGTAACTCTGTATGTTTCCATTAAATTCTAAGAGAGGTAAATGTTTTATTCCTTTAACACCAATCTTGTTGAAAAAATATGTCCTCCTTTTTTGTGAAAAGATTGAAATTTTGAAAAACACATTGATTTAAGGAATCCTAATTAAAAACTGAGTCACAGTGGATGTTATTATTCAATTCTAAAAGGGTTTAATGTTTAATTCCTTTAACACTAACCTTTTTGAAAAAAATGTCCTCTTTTTTTGTGAAAAGATTTGAATTTTGAAAAACACAATGATTTAAGGAATCCTAATTAAAAACTGAGTCACAGTGGATGTTATTATTCAATTCTAAAAGAGTTTGATGTTTAATTCGTTTAACACCAACCTTGTCGAAAAAAAGTCCTCTTGTTTTGTGAAATGATTTGAATTTTGAAAAACACAATGATTTAAGGAATCCTAATTAAAAACTGAGTCACAGTGGATGTTTCCATTCAATTTTAAGAGTGTTAAATTTTTAATTCCTCTAACACGAACCTTGTTTAAAAATATGACCTCTTTTTTGGTGACAAGATTTGAATTTTGAAAAACACAATTAGATAAGGAATCACAGTTAAAAACTGAGTCACAGTGGATGTTTCCATTCAATTCTAAAAGAGTTAAATGTTTCATTCCCTTAACACGAACCTTGTTAAAAAAATGTCTTCTTTTTTTTGTGAAAGGATTTGAATTTTCAAAAACACAATTATTTAAGGAATCCTAATTAAAAACTGAGTAGCTCTGTATATTTCCATTCAATTCTAAGAGAGGTAAATGTTTAATTCCTTTAACACCAATTTTGTTGAAAAAATATCTCCTCTTTTTTTGTGAAACAATTGGAATTTTGAAAACCCAATGATTTAAGGAATCCTGATTAAAAACTGTGTCACAGTGGATGTTATTAGTCAATTCTAAAAGGGTTTAATGTTTAATTCCTTTAACACCAACCTTGTCGGAAAAAACTCCTCTTTTTTTGTGAAATCATTTGAATTTTGAAAAACACAATGATTTAAGGAATCCTAATTAAAAACTGAGTCACAGTGGATGTTTACATTCAATTCTAAGAGAGTTAAATTTTTAATTTCTCTTACACCAACTTTGTTGAAAAAATATGTCCTCTTTTTTTGTGAAAAGATTTGAATTTTGAAAACACAATGATTTAAAGAATCCTAATTAAAACAGAGTCATTGTGTATGTTTCCATTCAATTCTAAGAGAGTTAATTGTTTAATTCCTTTAACACCAAACTTGTTGAAAAAATACGTCCCCTTTTTTGGTGAAAAGATTGGAATTTTGAAAAACAAAATGATTGAAGGAATCCTAATTCAAAACAGAGTCACTTTGTATGTTTCCATTCAATTCTAAGAGAGTTAAATGTTTAATTCCTTTAACACGAACCTTGTTGAAAACAAAAGAAAAGAGTTAAATTTTGAAAAGCACAATGATTTAAGGAATCCTAATTAAAAACAAAGTCAGTGTGTATGTTTCCATTCAATTCAAAGAGAGTTAAATGTTTAATTCATTTAACACCAATCTTGTTGAAAAATTATGTCCTCTTTTTTGTTGAGAAGATTTGAATTTTGAAAAACACATTTACATAAGGAATCATAATTAAAAACTGAGTCAAAGTGGCTGTCTCCATTCAATTCTAAAAGAGTTAAATGTTTAATTTCTTTAACACGAACCTTGTTGAAAAAAATGTCCTATTTTTTTCTGAGAAGATTTGAATTTTGAAAAACATAATGATTTAAGAAATCCTAATTAAAAACTGAGTCACAATGGATGTTATTATTCAATTCTAAAAGGGTTTAATGTTTAATTCCTTTAACACTAACCTTGTTGACAAAAATGTCATCTTTTTTTGTGAAAAGATTTGAATTTTGAAAAACACAGTTATTTAAGGAATCCTAATTCAAAACAGAGTCACTTTCTATGTTTCCATTCAATTGTAAGATAGTTAAATGTTTAATTCCTTTAACACCAACCTAGTTGAAAAAAATGTCCTCTTTTTTAGTGAAAAGATTTGAATTTTCAAAAACACAATGATTTAAGGAATCCTAATGAAAAACTGAGTCACTGTGTATGTTTCCATTAAATTCAAAGAGAGTTAAATGTTTAATTCCTTTAACACCAATCTTGTTGAAAAAATATGTCCTCTTTTTTTGTGACAAGATTTGAATTTTGAAAAACATAATGATTTAAGAAATCCTAATTAAAAACTGAGTCACAATGGATGTTATTATTCAATTCTAAAAGGGTTTAATGTTTAATTCCTTTAACACTAACCTTGTTGAAAAAAATGTCCTCTTTTTTTGTGACGAGATTTGAATTTTGAAAAACACAATGATTTAAGGAATCCTAAATCAAAACAAAGCCACTTTCTATGTTTCCATTCAATTTTAAGACAGTTAAATGTTTAATTCCTTTAACACCAACCTAGTTGAAAAAAATGTCCTCTTTTTTGTGAAAAGATTTGAATTTTCAAAAACACAATGATTTAAGGAATCCTAATGAAAAACTGAGTCACTGTGTATGTTTCCATTAAATTCAAAGAGAGTTAAATGTTTAATTCCTTTAACACCAATCTTGTTGAAAAAATATGTCCTCTTTTTTTGTGACAAGATTTGAATTTTGAAAAACATAATGATTTAAGAAATCCTAATTAAAAACTGAGTCACAATGGATGTTATTATTCAATTCTAAAAGGGTTTAATGTTTAATTCCTTTAACACTAACCTTGTTGAAAAAAATGTCCTCTTTTTTTGTGACGAGATTTGAATTTTGAAAAACACAATGATTTAAGGAATCCTAAATCAAAACAAAGCCACTTTCTATGTTTCCATTCAATTTTAAGACAGTTAAATGTTTAATTCCTTTAACACCAACCTAGTTGAAAAAAATGTCCTCTTTTTTGTGAAAAGATTTGAATTTTCAAAAACACAATGATTTAAGGAATCCTAATGAAAAACTGAGTCACTGTGTATGTTTCCATTAAATTCAAAGAGAGTTAAATGTTTAATTCCTTTAACACCAATCTTGTTGAAAAAAATATGTCCTCTTTTTCGGTGACAAGATTAGAATTTTGAAAAACACAAAGATTTAACAAATCCTAATTAAAAACTGAGTCGCAGTGGATGTTTCCATTCAATTCTAAGAGAGTTAAATGTTTAATTCCTCTAACACGAATCTTGTTCAAAAAAATGTCCTCTTTTTTTGTGAAGAGATTTGAATTTTGAAAAACACAATGATTTAAGGAATCCTAATTCAAAACAGAGTCACTTTCTATGTTTCCATTCAATTCTAAAAGAGTTACATGTTTCATTCCGTTAACACGAACCTTGTTGAAAAAATATCCTATTTTTTTGTGAAAAGATTTGAATTTTCAAAAATACAATGATTTAAGGAATGCTAATTAAAAACTGAGTAACTCTGTATGTTTCCATTCAATTCTAAGTGAGGTAAATGTTTAATTCCTTTAACACCAATCTTGTGGAAAAAATATGTCCTCTTTTTTGTGAAGCGATTTGAATTTTAAAAACAAAACGATTTAAGGAATCCTAATTAAAAACTGAGTCACAGTGGATGTTTCCATTCAATTCTAAGAGAGTTAAATGTTTAATTCCTCTAACACGAATCTTGTTCAAAAATATGTCCTCTTTTTTGTGAAGAGATTTGAATTTTGAAAAACACAATGAATTAAGGAATCCTAATTCAAAACAGAGTCACTTTGTATGTTTCCATT
The DNA here is from genome assembly GCA_025593235.1 of Vachellia pachyceras. Lineage (NCBI taxonomy): Eukaryota > Viridiplantae > Streptophyta > Magnoliopsida > Fabales > Fabaceae > Vachellia > Vachellia pachyceras. Next base: position 7,122 of record JANTPZ010117239.1, read on the forward strand.
CAATTCAAAGACAGTTAAATGTTTAATTCCTTTAACACCAAACTAGTTGAAAAAAATGTCCTCCTTTTTTGTGAAAAGATTTGAATTTGGAAAAACACAATGATTTAAGGAATCCTAATTAAAAACTGAGTCACAGTGGGTGTTTCCATTCAATTCGAAGAGAGTTAAATGTTTAATTCCTCTAACACGAACCTTGTTCAAAAAAATGTCCCCTTTTTTTGTGAAAAGATTTGAAATTTGAAAAACACAATGATTTAAGGAATCCTAATTCAAAACAGAGTCACTTTGTTTGTTTCCATTCAATTCAAAGACAGTTAAATGTTTAATTCCTTTAACACCAATCTTGTTGAAAAAAATATGTCCTCTTTTTGGGTGACAAGATTAGAATTTTGAAAAACACAATGATTTATGGAATCCTAATTAAAAACGGAGTCACAGTGGATGTTTCCATTCAATTCTAAGAGAGTTAAATGTTTAATTCCTCTAACACGAACCTTGTTCAAAAAAATGTCCTCTTTTTTGTGAACAGATTTGAATTTTGAAAAACACAATGATTTAAGGAATCCTAATTCAAAACAGAGTCACTTTCTATGTTTCGATTCAATTTTAAGACAGTTAAATGTTTAATTCCTTTAACACTAACCTTGTTGAAAAAAATGTCCTCTTTTTTTGTGAAAAGATTTGAATTTTGAAAAACACTATGATTTAAGGAATCCTAATTGAAAACAAAGTCAATGTGTATGTTTCCATTCAATTCTAAGAGAGTTCAATGTTTAATTCCTTTAACACCAATCTTGTTGAAAAAATATGTCCTCTTTTTCGGTGACAAGATTTGAATTTTGAAAAACACAATGATTTAAGGAATCCTAATTAAAAACTGAGTCACAGTGGATGATTCAATTCAATTCTAAGAGAGTTAAATTTTTAATTCCTCTAAGACGAACTTGTTCAAAAAAATGTCCTCTTTTTTTGTGAAAAGATTTGAATTTTGAAAAACACTATGATTTAAGGAATCCAAATTCAAAACAGAGTTACTTTCTATGTTTCCATTCAATTTTAAGACAGTTAAATGTTTAATTCCTTTAACACCAACCTAGTTGAAAAAAATGTCCTCTTTTTTTGTGAAAAGATTTGAATTTTGAAAAACACAATGATTTAAGGAATCCTAATGAAAAACTGAGTCACTGTGTATATTTCCATTAAATTCAAAGAGAGTTAAATGTTTAATTCCTTTAACACCAATCTTGTTGAAAAAATATGTCCTCTTTTTTGGTGACAAGATTTGAATTTTGAAAAACACAATTATATAAGGAATCATAATTAAAAACGGAGTCACAGTGGATGTTTCCATTCAATTCTAAAAGGCTTAGTTGTTTAATTCCTTTAACACTAACCTTGTTGAAAAAAATGTCCTCTCTTTTTGTGAAATGATTTGAATTTTGAAAAACACTATGATTTAAGGAATCCTAATTAAAAACAAAGTCACTGTGTATGTTTCCATTCAATTCTAAGAGAGTTCAATGTTTAATTCCTTTAACACCAATCTTGTTGAAAAAATATGTCCTCTTTTTTGGTGACAAGATTTGAATTTTGAAAAACACAATGATTTAAGGAATCCTAATTAAAAACTGAGTCACAGTGGATGTTTCAATTCAATTCTAAGAGAGTTAAATGTTTAATTCCTCTAACACGAACATTGTTCAAAAAAATGTCCTCTTTTTTTGTGAAAGATTTGAATTTTGAAAAACATTATGATTTAAGGAATCCTAATTCAAAACAGAGTTACTTTCTATGTTTCGATTCAATTCTAAGACAGTTAAATGTTTAATTCCTTTAACACCAACCTAGTTGAAAAAAATATCCTCTTTTTTTGTGAAAAGATTTGAATTTTGAAATACACAATGATTTAAGGAATCCTAATTAAAAACAAAGTCACTGTGTATGTTTCCATTCAATTCTAAGAGAGTTCAATGTTTAATTCCTTTAACACCATTCTTGTTGAAAAAATATGTCTTCTTTTTTAATGACAAGATTTGAATTTTGAAAAACATAATTATATAAGGAATCGTAATTAAAAACTGAGTCACAGTGGATGTTTCCATTTAATTCTAAAAGAGTTACATGTTTCATTCCGTTAACACGAACCTTGTTAAAAAAAATGTTCTATTTTTTTGTGAAAAGATTTGAATTTTGAAAAATACAATTATTTAAGGAATCCTAATTAAAAACTGAGTAACTCTGTATGTTTCCATTCAATTCTAAGAGAGGTAAATGTTTAATTCCTTTAACACCAATCTTGTTGAAAAAATATGTCCTCTTTTTTGTGAAACGATTTGAATTTTAAAAAACAAAACGATTTAAGGAATCCTAATTGAAAACTGAGTCACAGTGGATGTTTCCATTCAATTCTAAAAGAGTTAAATGTTTAATTCCTCTAACACGAACCTTGTTCAAAAAAATGTCCTCTTTTTTTGTGAAAAGATTTGAATTTTGAAAAACACAATGAATTAAGGAATCCTAATTCAAAACAGAGTCACTTTGTATGTTTCCATTCAATTCAAAGACAGTTAAATGTTTAATTCCTTTAACACCAACCTAGTTGAAAAAAATGTCCTCTTTTTTTGTGAAAAGATTTGAATTTTTAAAAACACAATTATATAAGGAATCGTAATTAAAAACTGAGTCACAGTGGATGTTTCCATTCAATTCTAAAAGAGTTACATGTTTCATTCTGTTAACACGAACCTTGTTGAAAAAAATGTTCTATTTTTTTGTGAAAATATTTGAATTTTGAAAAATGCAATGATTTAAGGAATCCTAATTAAAAACTGAGTAACTCTGTTTGTTTCCATTCAATTCTAAGAGAGGTAAATGTTTAATTCCTTTAACACCAATCTTGTTGAAAAAATATGTCCTCTTTTTTGTGAAACGATTTGAATTTTAAAAAACAAACCGATTTAAGGAATCCTAATTAAAAACTGAGTCACAGTGGATGTTTCCATTCAATTCTATAAGAGTTAAATGTTTAATTCCTCTAACACGAACCTTGTTCAAAAAAATGTCCTCTTTTTTTGTGAAACGATTTGAATTTTGAAAAACACAATGATTTAAGGAATCCTAATTCAAAACAGAGTCACTTTGTATGTTTCCATTCAATTCAAAGACAGTTAAATGTTTAATTCCTTTAACACCAACCTAGTTGAAAAAAATGTCCTCTTTTTTTGTAAAAGATTTGAATTTTGAAAAACACAATGATTTAAGAAATCCTAATTAAAAACTGAGTCACAGTGGGTGTTTCCATTCAATTCTAAGAGAGTTAAATGTTTAATTCCTCTAACACGAACCTTGTTCAAAAAAATGTCCTCTTTTTTGTGAAAAGATTTGAATTTTGAAAAACACAATGATTTAAGGAATCCTAATTCAAAACAGAGTCACTTTCTATGTTTCCATTCAATTCTAAGAGAGTTAAATGTTTAATTCCTTTAACACCAACCTAGTTGAAAAAAATGTCCTCTTTTTTGTGAAAAGATTTGAATTTTGAAAAACACAATGATTTAAAGAATCCTAATGAAAAACTGAGTCACTGTGTATATTTCCATTCAATTCAAAGAGAGTTAAATGTTTAATTCCTTTAACAACAATCTTGTTGAAAAAATATGTCCTCTTTTTTGGTGACAAGATTTGAATTTTGAATTTTGAAACTTTATTTTCCAAAAGGAAAACTTTTGGCTGTTGAATGCTGGAGGCCTGGTGATAGAAGCTCCGTCAGTGAGTATATGCTCGCCAAATCCTGCCATGGATCTTTTCTCTTGAAACTGTTAAGTTCTTTCAACAAGAGACCCGCTCTGATACCAAATGTTAGTGCAGGTAAAGACCAAGAGCGAGGTGAATTGGTCTAATTTAAAAATTTAGATTTAAAAACAAATTTAAAACAATGAAGTAGAGAGATGAAGGAGAAGATGAACAAACAGATTTATCCTGGTTCAGTCCTTCTGACCTACGTCCAGTCCTCAGAGCACCTCTAAGCTTTCGTAATCCACTAAATCAAACCAATTAGGCTCAGCAGCCTTTTACAATGGAGAATCACGCTCCCCCTTACTATACGTAATCAAACAGAGTCTCACTCTCTCTGTTTTTCTCTTTTCTTTCAGACCAAATCTCAACCCAATATATTCAAGGTCCCAACCTTGAATTAA